>JANHGO010002564.1:0-29589 GCA_024606505.1 Aquila spilogaster
CATGTACCACAGGTCAAAGGAGATTAGTCCGTCTTGTGTCACACAACAGTTTAGTTTTAAACTAAAACAGAGTAAATTTTAGACTAAGCATGGTAGGGAAGGAGCACAGAAAGGACAGCAGGATCTGGCACGAGGAAGGAATGAGTGATGGCCAAGCCGGGCCGCAGCAGGTAGAGGCTGAGGCTGCCAGTGCAGAGGGAGCAGGCTGGGCCAGGGTTTCTCCAGTACTGAGCCCCAGCAGCAGCTGTGCAGGTGGGCACTGCAGAGATACCCATCCTTCAGCTGAGCCACAGAAACATGCTGCTGCCTCTCTAACCAAGCCTTGCCATGCCCCCCCTCTTACCCATAGGATTTCGATGCTGCAACATTTTCCATTCTCCCCTTTCTGATAACAGCAGCTTTTGGCAGAGCACATCATCCTGCTGCCAGACAGCCTTGGAAGCTGACAGATCCTTCATGTGAAACTGTCTCAGCAAACTGACGGCCCCTTGGTAACTGTGAGGACCAACCACAGCTCTGGTACTGGGACAAGAAAATCCCCAAATGGGTGTTTGTAAGAAACCTTGTGGCACAGAACATCACTGCAAATGGTGGGTGCTGTATGTTAGCAATGCACAGAGCCCAGGGTAAGTGGCCCTGGCTTCTTCCTGGCCTCTCTGACTCCTTTGCCTCTGCTTTGTTCAGCCTTTAGTTAAGCACCAGCCAGGACTGTCCTAGGAAATCCTGCCCCAGTGGAACAGAGCACAGTCCTGCGCTACCCATGTTTGTTCAGGGGAGTACATGCAAACCGAGAACTGGCCCTGGGTCTGATTGCTCCATGCACCAGGAGCCATGCTATCACCTTCCATGTGGGAAACCAGACATCTCCAGATTTGTAGCTCCTCATGCCTGCACCAACACAGCAAAGCCTGACCTGTGGGCGCCTCTCTCTCCTCCCCAAGGTGGTTGCACTTCATCTTTTGGCAGCAGAAGCCCATCCCGGGCCCTCTTCCCCGCTAGGGCAGATCAGGTCAGTGCCAAGCCCCCAGCCTTGCATCCCCAGGGTGCATCTCCCTCAAGGGCCCAAAGCTACAGGAGACCCTGTGGTGACAGCAGGAGAGAGCACAGCTGCTGCTGCTCAGTACCATTTGGGATTCCTGGGGCTCCGGATGACATTGGCCCACTTCTCACAGCTGCCAACTGGGCCAGGTCTTCCTCCTGCCTCTGCAATTGATGTTTTCCAATTACCTCCCACAGCCACGTCTGGCACCTTACGGTGTTCATCACTATTCCAGACTTGTTATTTACCAAGTATATCATTTTCATTATTTTAGTTCATTAGTCCTCACTCTTCACAGAACTTCTCCCAGATCTGGTCAAGGTCTCTGATGGCCTTATGAAGCCATAAAATGAGTGGGGTATGTGACCTGGTTTTTGTGAAACTTACGCATCAGCCTGGTTCCACGGCAGTGGCTGCAGTTCCGAGGGAGTTCTCAGGTGTTCGTCAGATATTTTTGATGGAATTTTATTATTCCTGTGCTTCATCCTTGAGAATAGTTATTCACAAATACACGTACTGCCAAAAAGTGATGACATGAATAAGGCATGACTGTGAAGCGAGGGATGTTTCTCTCTGCTAAGATAAGACTTATGAGAGTTCAGGAGAGAGAGATGATCAAAGGTTTGAGTTGAATGCCTGATTGCAACTCTATACATTTCATTTGACAATTTGCAGGTCATGTATTTATGTTGACTGAAAATCGTATCATAAATATCCTGAAAAATTGATTATTTCTCCACGATCTTGAAACCCGTTCTCACATTCCTTCATCACAACGGAAAGCAAGGTGCAAATTTTTTGCTGTTCATAGGACTGTGTTCAGCCAGCATATCAAAATGCATAACATTATTTGCCACCACTTGAGCTGGTGCTACACTGTACTGTCCCTGTGCCCCGGTGTCACCCCTGATGTTTGTTTGGTCAGTGCTGAGCGATGGGTGCCAGGCTGCTGCATGGTGTGTACTGCCTCTCCAGAGTGCTTCTCCTTTGCCTGAATGCTGAGCCAGCTTCTTCTCATACCACTTTAGGCAACTCCATGCAGACGGAGGTCATCTGTCTCCCTTCACAGCTGTTTCCCATTGGTCATCTTTCTCAAGTGCCTGTGGACATGCATGCTGCTCTGTGTAAACTCTGAGCTAGGCTGCCACAGAATCACGGGATCACAGATTGGTAGGGATTGGAAGGGACCTCCAGAGAACATTGTTTCCAAACCCTGTAACGATCATATCCTCTATTGGGTCAACAGTGCCAGGACAATTCATGCTTCAGGAGCAAGCTTGGATGTCTTCTTTGGTGAGCAAACTCTAGTTGGTTTGCAGTTAATTCTGTGTTTTTTTTTTTTTTTCTGGTGACTTTCTGAGCTTTTTTCGCCATATCTGAATTGCTAAAACATCTCATCTCCTATCAGAGATCCATTACCCTGCTGATACTGCCTCTTTAGATTTATAAGAGCCACAAACTCTTCTGTGCTCTGTTGATTTCTGCACTTCATTCAGAGTCACCTCTCAGCTGCTCAGGTTTTGTGCGGAGAGCGGAACTCCTCAATTTTCTGTAATACCCTGTGATAGTTAGCTTCCTCTGCCTGACTTAATTGAGAGTATTAAAAACATTGTGTGGTTCAGAGCAGACTGTAAGAAATTAAGCTGCCTTCTGACAGTCCTCCTTCTCCAGTTCATCCATGGCTTGAAGAGAAACAAGAAAGCACAATTTAAACTATCCCTCCTGTCTTTGCAAAATACCATGTCTTGTGCCGGACTTGTAGTGCCCGTCTGTGCTTGCCCAGGGGGTGCTGAGCACCTTGCTCTTGGGGTGGATGGAGTATGTCTTCACATCCAGCACCAGCCCTGGGCTGGGAGACTCTGAGATGCTATTTGTGTGACTGGAGGAGAATGTGACTGTCTTATATCCTCACCTGGTGCCCTGATGAGATGAGCCAAGGTGGGCTGGGATGGGAAAGGCCAAGGGTGTGCAAGGCCCACAGCAGTGTGTGTGCTGTGAATAACTGGGAACTGGTGAAGAAGCATGTAGAGCCTCTGTCGCTGGAACTGTTACTGACCTACAGCCCAGCTTCCCCAGTGCTACCTGCAGTGAGGACAGCACAACACAAGGGCTGACATCCACTGCAAACTACTATAGCTGAAGCTGAACCAGGCAAGCCTCCACCCTTACTCTGCTCATGAAGGATCTCAAACCCTCCCAGTTTGTAGCAAGAGGCATGTGCTGTCTTTTGCTTATGCATCAGGAGTCAGTAACCCTAAAGTCTCTAGAAATGGTGACTTGTTGTGATTGGTTGTCCCATGGTGTTACCACCAGCATGGCACAGGCTCCTCTCCTCTCCTGCTTGCCTCCAGGGATGAAACACAACCAGGAGCACACCTCTACTTCTTCCTGCCAGCAGTGCTGAGGGAGGAAGGTGAGGTCCTGCTGAGGCACAGCGCTCACCTCGTTCTGCCATTAAAAATCAAGTCAGCTCAGTGACTAGCTGTTCTTAGCACTGAATGCTGGTGTGCTGGGGCACTGCAAAAGAGCAGAACTTGCTGCACAGGGCACCGCATGTGCACCTACACAAAGGACACAAGACACAGGGGATTGCACAGCAACCTGGAAGAAGTGTAAAGGTCCTAGGCAGCCGGAGGTTTTGGAGCTGTGTGACTTCTCCCTACCTTGTTTGCTGCAGAAGAGAATTGTGGTTCCCAGTTCTGTCAGCCCCATTTTCAGGCTTCACTGGAGAGAGATGGAAGCACTGTGAGCAGAGGGGTGATTGCCATCGCTTAGAGGGAGTAGAGAGGGGTGGTGGTTTCCAGAAGGGCAGGAGATCTATACCTGAATGGCCAGCAGAAAACACAAAACCTCAAACCAGCCTCTCCCTCAATGTGTTTTATTGTCACAAAGTCTGGAAATTAAAGCAAATCTGATGTTCACCTCTACTACATCCCTGTTTGCAAATGATGCTGAGCAGCAGATGAGTATAAGGGACACTTGCAACTGGGACTGGATGGGAACTGAGTCAGGTTGTACATCGGGAAGAATCATAGAATCATAGAATGACAGTTGGAAGTGACATCTGAGGGCCATCTATCCAACTCCCCTGCAACGAACAGGGACACCACAGCTAGATCAGGTTGCCCAGGACCTGATCCAGACTGGTCTTGAAAGTCTCTAGGGACGAGCCATCAACCACAACACTGGGCAACCTGTTCCAGTGCCTCACCACCCTCACTGTAAAAGATTCTGTCCTTATATCTAACTTAAATCTACCCTCCCTGAGCTTGAAGCCATTTCCTCTTGTTCTGTGGCCACAGACCCTGCTAAAGAGTCTGTCCCCTTCTTTCCTGTAGCTCCCCTTTAGATACAGACAGGCTGCTCTCAGGTCACCTCGCAGCCTTCCCTTCTCCAGGCTGCACAGCCCCAGCTCTCAGCCTGTCCTCGCAGGAGAGGTGTTCCACCCCTGGGATCATTTTTGTGGCCCTTCTCTGGATGCGCTACAACAGGTCCATGTCTCTCCTGTGCTGAGGACTTCACATCTGAACACAGTGCTCCGGGTGAGGCCTCACAGTGCAGAGCAGAGTGGCAGGATCACCTCTCTTGCCCTGCTGGTCATGTTTCTCTTGATGCAGCCCAGAATACAGTTGGCTTTCCGGGCTGCGAGGGCACATTGCTGGCTCATGTCTGTCTTGCCACCCACCGGTACCCCCAGGTCTTTTTCTGCAGAGCTGCTCTCAATCCTTTCATCCCCTAGCTTGTATTGGTAATGGAGGTTGCCTTGACCCAGGTGCAAGACCTTGCACTTGGATTTGTTGAACCTCATGAGGTTCATCTGGGCCCAATGGATCCTCTCCCTCTGGTGTGTCAGCTGCACCCCACAGCTTGGTGTCATCAGCAAACTTGCCCAGGGTGCACTTGACCCCGCTGCCCTCTGGAAAAGCTCTCTGGACGTGTCCAGAGGCGATTCCCTTTCTGTTCTTTACATTCACAACAAGAACATGCTGATCTTGATCTAAATTGGAGCCTTGAGGAGTTGAGTAACTTTTAACCTGTCTCTGAAAGCTCTGGGGGGGGTTTAAATAAATAAATAAAAAGAAAGTGGCTGTCCCGGTAGAACTCATATCCAATCTTGTTTGATTCCAACAGGCAATTTGCTCCTGCCTAGCAAGCAGCTTGGGAAATTAAAAAGCCAGTACCAGTCACAGACAAGAAATGACAGCAACAAGTAATCAGAAAGGCCAGGGAGACATAAAGCAGGCTGCAAGAGGCCAAGCATGTCCCTGGTGTAATGTGGCTCCAGCAGGGACTGCATGTCTTGCAGTGTTGTAGGTTGCAAACACAGATTGTCCTTGGCAAGCAGCAGGCAGAAAATTAATCTGCTCATTTCTGCTAAGGCAACCTCTTGCTCCCAGATGAAAGGCTAAACTGCCCTCCATCCCCATCTTCCTTAGGGAGCAGAATGGTTTGGGTTGCACTTATTTTCTTTCATGCGTAGAGAGTTTTTATCCAGGACATTTTGTCTCAGCTATGGGACGATATTGCTCTTGCCCTGTGCCTGGTGTTGTGGCCGTGCTTGGCTGATGCCCCTTCATGCTCAGTCTGACCACCTTGACCACCTGCTCTTTGTCCCAGCTTTCTTTATCTGGGAGAGACAGGCAAGCAATGCCATGTCCTGGCAGGGCTGGAGATTGCGCTCTGAAGCTGGAAGCTGCTGTCTGCTGCAAGCAGGTAGGGAATTGCGTATGGACTGTGAGCATTAGTTGCGTTATGTTGCAGACCTGAAGGATTCAAGAGTCAGGAGTAGTTTTGTAGGAGTTAAAGAAGGGACATGACCTTGATTCCTGATCTGGACTACACATACAGGTGTTCTTGGCCACCTTCCAGTGGTCATGCCCCTGCCTCTTCCCTTCCTCTTCCCCTGGTCCATCAGCTGTGCCAGAGCCTGTGCCAGCACAGCAGAAAATAGGAGAATTGCCTGTGCAGAACTCCCAGCTCGTGCCTTAAAAGTCCTGTCAGCGTGGACAGTGTTGCTGGTAAAGGAATGAATCAGAGCAGGTATGCATCCTTCTCTCACCCTTGCTGCAGCACCAAAGGGAGTTGGGAGGGGAGGTGACTGAGGCCAGCAAAAGGTGCAGAAGAGTTGGGGTAGGCCGTATTTGTTCTGCCCAGCAGCCCAGGGGTTGCATGGCTGAGGCAGAGTGGAGGGCTCTGGTCAGCATGGCAATGGTAGCATCAGGCGGCTGGAGCCAGCTGGCTCTGGGACTATGCTGAATAACGGTACAGACATCCTGAATGATTGCAGGACACACTTGTACACTAAACAGAAACCAGCCTGATCTGGTTCACAGGTTGGGTTAGTGGAGGAGAGATAAGACAATCCACTTAGTGGTTTTGTTGAACTAAGTTCAGCTAAACCAGATTAGAGGCAGATGCTCAGCTGGTGTAAAGTGGTGCAGTGCTGTGGGAGCACATGATAAAGCCCCAGTGTGCTTCCCTCCTGGTGATCTCTAGTCTCTAGGGGCAGTGCAACGTGAGTGCAAGAGCTGTAAAGTGACATTAATACTGAGGGATGGATTTAATGGGAGATTTGGAGGCAGCATTATGCATGAATTTCTGCTTTGTCTCTCTCTGGGCATCTCACACTAGCCCTTCTGCAGAGAAAGGTGATGCACAAAGTGCTCAAAGCCCTTTTACAAATGCTGCCTCTGGCTTTGCTGAGGGCCTGTTCACATCCCCAAAGCCCACACTTTCTTCCAGTGCTGAAATGCTACGTCCATCTCCCAGCTGGCTCTTCACCCACGGCTTTTGATCTCTCTCCTGAAGCACTTTGCAAACCTCATTTATTTATGTATTAACAAATTTCATGTCTCCCAGGAGGAGAATAGGACACAGCTAGTACTGATTGACTGAGTGCGCTGAGCACTGCCTTGGAAAAGCCCACCATTCAGCTCTCAGACTGGTTCTTGGCTTACGAAGATCTCATGGACACCTCAGGTATTCCCATTTTCCAGCTGAATATACCAAGAGGATCATTTTGATCCATTATGCAGATTTTATTAGACTTTGCCTCTTATGGATGAAGAAACTGAGGCTGAAAGCATAATTCATTCAGGATGTGACATGGTCAGGTAGAGCAAAATAATACAACAGCCATGAGACCCTGAACCAAACACCTCTTTTCTGCACAGCTGTGAGTACATCCCTTCCCCACACATGTTCACCCTTGATCTGCAAAGCAGCAGTAGGGCACAGGAGACAAGGCGGTGCCCACGAGGTGTGGCTGCGGGAATGTGGCTCTCTAAGGTGCAAGCAGTTCTGCCTTGCTGCCTTCCTTTTGTCCCTGGGACTCATCGTTAAGATACTGCTGATTCACAGAGACAAAGGTGAAGCAGGGAATGGGGCAATCCCATATCATTTCTGTACTAAAGCTCCTTCTAGAAACCTCAATATCAGAACCAAGGTCATTTTCTTTCAACTTTGTCATTTTTGCTAGTAGCCTGAAAATAGAGGAGTAAGCCAAATCCCAACAAGCAGCAACATGGATCATGGTGGGCTGCCCGCTTCCCTCCCTCGTGCAGTGGCTGCATGGAGCAGCACAGCGGTTGAGGGTCCCCAAGCACACTGAGCCAGGCTGGGCCTTGCTTCTCAGCACTGCCTCTTGGAGCTGTGCTCACAGTGCAGAACTTACACAAACAAGTGCAGTGTCTCCACAAAAGGAACAAGTCAGTGAGTTTTGAGGAAAGAAGCCACTGTTGACCTTCACTGCTGTTAACACACAGCTGAGATCAGGGACCCTTGTTTTGTGCTTTGTGCAGATGGTCACAGCCAAGACAGGACTAAAACAGAAGGAAGTGGTGACAGCACCTTCCCAGAGAAAGAGCTGCTTGTCCCCCAGTGGCAGCTGCGTGCTATGGGAAAACACTTCGTACGCTCCATGCTGACTGTGTTTTCCCAAAGATCTCATGCATTTTTCTCTGGTTACTGAGTTCATAGGATCATAGAATGGTTTGGAAGAGACCTTAAAGGTCATCTAGTTCCACACTCCTGCCATGGGCAGGCACACCTCCCTCTAGACCAAATGCCCCAGAACCCCATCCAACCTGCCCTGGAATGCCCCAGGGATGGGGCACCCACTGCTCTGGGCTGCAGTGACAGGGCCTCACCGCCTCTGGATAAAGAACTTTCTCCTCACATCTGACATCAGTCTCCCCTCTATTAGTTTTAAAACATCTCCCCTTGTCCAGTCACTACACATCCTTAGTAAAGAGTCTCTCCTTTTCTCTCTTGAAGGTCCCTGTAAGAGCTGGAAGGCCGTGCTGAGGTCTCCTCAGAGCCCTCTCTTCTTTGGGTGGAACACCCCCAGCTCCCTCAGCCTGTCTCCACAGCAGAGGTGCTCCAGCCCTCTGAGCATCTTCGCAGCCTCCTCTGGACCCACTCCAGCAGCTCCGTGTACTTCTTGTGCCAGCAGCCCCAGAGCTGAGTACAGTGCTGCAGATGGGGCCTTGTGGGGGGCAGAGCAGTGGGGGTCAGTCCCCTCCCTCAACATTCATACACTCCCAGGAGGTTGTAGGATGAAACCTTGCTGGTTCTGGATGAGCAAGGGGCCATCTAGGTCATGAGGAGAGTCTGGGAAGGTCCTGCCTGTGCACAAGTTCCAAACAGGTACAGAGTGGAGTTGTCCTCGACCACCTCCGGGCCCCACGGGTGACCCTGGCAAAGGCATCCAACCCTCTACCTCTTGACCTCACGATTCCCCCTGGGCTGGGCAGCCTTCTTCCCCCTTCCTTCAGACAAGCTCCAAAACAGCGGTGCCAACAGCCCCCCGGCCCTGTATCGCATCACGCCGTGCTGCAGTGCGCAGCCGGGCATGGCGCAGGGCTGCCAGCACGGACAGCAGTGGGCACACAGCTCACCTTGGGTTGGGGGGTGGCTCTGGGAGCAGTGCCCCTCTTGCCAGCACTCGGCGGAGGCTGCTGCGGCCACAGCCGCCCTCTCTGAACAGGGTTTGCTTTGGTGAATGAATGAGGCAGCTGATGATTATTCAAAATTGGCAAAGCAGATCGCTTTCAGCTAAATTTGATCGCAATATGGGATAAATTAAGCCACGGGATGAATGCATTTGAAATGAAGATTAAAAGAACGCGCTGTACAAAGTCAGGAAAGTAGGTTTAGCCAAAATCTGACAATGTACACAAACAGATGAAAATAAAGTTCCTTTCACTGAGCAAATAATGAGGTCGGGATCCGCTTCTCACAAAGTTCCTATGGAAACGTCTTTTTTTTTTTTTTTTCTTTTTCTTTTTCTTTTTAATTTAAAAATAAAGAAGGAGAGGAGGGAAGAATGCCTGGGAAACGAAAGATGCTTGAAAGGTCCAAGAATAGAGGGAGGTGCTCAACATGTGCAATAACTACTGAGAAACACAGCCTCACACCCAGGAGCCCAAGGGGAGAGGGAAGGCTCGGTGGGGTGCTCAGGAAGGGCCCTGTCACCAGCCCAGGGCCCGGGGGTTGCCAAGCACTGGCCCCCACTGCCCAGCCTCACCCATGGGGTGCTGGTGCCCATCTCCAGCTCTTTGTAGGTCCTGGGTTAGGACACCAGCCTCCCCCAGCAGCTGGGAGAAGGCTAAGGGGAGGGGAAACATTCGGCCTTGTTGCAGGGTGGTGGGCGGCACAGACTCCAAGCAGGACAAATGACAAATGGAGGTTCATGCCTCATGCTCACCTTTCTGAAAGATCTGGGTTATTGAAGACCCCTAAAGCAAAGCAAAGGACAGCGTGAGAACTGCCTTGGCTTGGGGATATGTGGAACTGAACACAGAGGGATACAGGGAGCTCTCTGCTCCCCGGCAAGCAGCATCCCCCAGGGGATGGCTTCAGCCTTTTGCAGGCCTAAGGACAGGAGGAGGAAAAGCCCTGTGGGCAGCAGCAGGCAGGAGAGGCAAAGGGCCTTCCAAGCTTCCCAGGCCTGAACTTGGCGTTTCCTGCCCCGCTCCCATGCAGCCCCATGGTCCCTACCTGGCCTGCTGCAGCCCTGCTGCCTGCAGGAACCAGCACCATGTGGTGCTGCAGCGGCCAAGTGCCCAGCCTGGCCTGGGTTGTGTCCTGCCTCACCCTGCTGCACACATAGCCATTTTAGGGAGCAAAGACAGAAAAGGCCCAGGGGAGCCGCGAGCAGCAGTTCCAGAGCACAGTCTCAGCTCTATCCAGCTCAGAAAACCTCGTGCAAGACAGGTGCAGCACATGCTGAAGGTCGGCAACCCCGGGGACAGATCAGGCACAGCAGCATGGGCAGGGACCTGGGGCCACTCGCCCCACATCAGGGCTTGGCTCCCTCCGCTCAGGACCCTGAGTGGTTTGGAAACACACTAGCCCATGAGACCTCCTCTGGCAGATGGCCTCCTTCTCCTGGACCACGCAGTTTACAGGTGGAGAAAATTAAAGGGCTGTCTATCAGGCTGACACGAAGAAGTCTATTAGCAGCCCCTGGCAGGTGAGAGGAAAGTATTAGCATATGGAAAACGGGGGAGGAAAGGCAGCATGTCTGGGACTGTTATGACTGAGCAGGCAGGTGAAATCAGGCAGGTTATTAATAAATCCCCTGCACACACTCCCAGCTGTACTTGTGCGACATCTAGGGGGACAGGGCCGGCCTCGGGTGCCACCAGGGGCCCCACGCTGTGCACCGGAGCTGGGCACAGAGTGGCAGAGCAGGAGCCCAGGCCACAGGGTTGGGTTTGGGTTGGGTCGGGTCGGGGGCAGCCACGGCAGAAAGGATGAGGGAACGGCTCTGCTCGGCCATCTGGTCTGTCTGAGGAGCTTGATGATGGGGGCAATGCAGTTCCATCTCTGTCCTCCCATGTGCACCTAAGAGGGTGTTTATTGCGACATCGCGGCCCTGGATAAGAGCTCTCCGTGGGTGATATCAAAAAGCCATCAGCACTGCAGCCTGCAGGAGCTGCACCAGGAGGGATCCCGGGCCAGCCCTGAGGGGGAGGGCAGAGATGGAAGGAGGCAGAGGCCCGTTCATTCAGGTGAGGGTTTTAAGGAAGAGACTTACAATCAGACATAGGCACTTGCATGCCTATGAGCATAAGGGCTCTGTAGCACAGTCCCTCGGGAAGGCACGTGGGCAGCTGGATGCCACTCTAACCAAGGCAGAAGGGGCTGCGCAGCCTTACCTGTATATCTGACCCCACAGCAAGGGGTGCTACGGTGGAGTGGTAGGGGCACACAGCGCTCTTACCCCTCCTTGCCTTGCTCAGAGCGTCCCTGGCCCATCTGCAGGGCCAGGGAGACAGTTGGGCTCCCAGTGCAATACAGGATGCCACCCTCCGTGCCCTTGCTGCTCTCCGTGCCACTGTCCCAGGAGCTGTGAGCACTGTAGCACTGTGCAGTGTGTGACCAGCCAGTGGTGTGCTAGACAAGGCTTTATGTTAGCAGCTGCAAAGCCACCCTGCAGGATTTCCTTCTGAGCATTGGCTGCAGCAGTAAGCACCAAGCAGGAGCTGTGTGCCAGGCTGCTCTCCCTCTCACCCTGTGAACCAAAGCTTCAGCCTGCAGTTCAGTTCTTGTGACCAACACCAGGTTATCCCAGAGGAACTCCACCAGCATCCCTGAGACAATGCTGTTGTGTTAGTGCAAAGTGAGAAGGGAACAGCTCTGCAGTAGCTAAAGAATTGATGCAGGATGGCTCATACAAAGCTGACCAAGGTCTCAGGCAAACAGTACTGTCTAGTTTTAGGCTCAGAAGGCTGAGACTGCAGCCAGGTCAAGGTGGTAAACTTGACCTAAGAGGTTCAGTCTCTGAGAGCATGAGACAGTCGCAGGGTCTGGTAGATGTGTAGAGTTGTGTCATACACATCACTAGCATCCCATGCAAACACATGACCCTCAGTGAGTACTGGTTACTTTTACACAAAGCAGTACCCAAGGTCACCAGCAACTATGAGACCCAGCTGCAGCAGAGCTGACCAGGTTTCCAAGTGCACAGGGATGTGTAGCTCCACAAACAAGAGCTGCTGGCACCTTTAAGCATGCCTGGGCCTCTTAGAAGTAAAACCTGCACACAAACATCCTCAGAATGGCTTCTTGCACTCCACACATTCCCATTACACTCCATGGCAAGACCTAGAGATGTTGCTGCCTTTTCTGAAAGTCACTGCTGTACCAGGAATGTTCATTTTAAAAATGAACCAAATACTGGTGTCCCCAAAGCCTTTTGGGGAGCTATCCACAGGCAAGAAGAGAGATAGAGGTCAGAGGCAGCCAAAGGAAGAGCCAGCTGCAGGAACACCTCCCACTGCAGCTCTTCCCTGTTTCTCTGGCTTCAAGGCTCCTGTCTCAGGCCTTGGTGACTCTAGGGAACCTCTCCAGAGGTCTCTTCCAACCCCTATGATTCTGTGATTCTGTGAAAGGCTATGGATAAAGGACCATAGGGTCCAAAGGTCAGGCATGCTGAAGAGATTGACACCAGGCTGCCTTCCACAGCTGCAGTGGCCCTACAGTGTAAAACTGCCTTCCCATGGCATCTGATGAGTTGGACTGGAGAGAAGCTTGTTCATGCCAAGTGCTGCTCCTCCATTGCAGTGGGGGTGCAACCTGCAGGAGGGATCTTTCGTACAACCCGACTGTTACAGAAGGGAGCGTGACCTGGTGAGTTATTGAGAGCAGGATGGAAGCCAGGTGTCCTGCTCCCTTTTGTCACCTCTCAAAATGAGGAGTCATGGATCATCTACCATTGCAGTGTCATGCAGGTACTGTGTTGTCTGCTTTTGCAATTAGTGGCAGACATTAAAACAAGCACTATATTAATTATTGCTGCTTTTCAGCTCAACTTCCAGGTCTGTCACTTAGCAGAACTCAGACTTCAGTTGACTCCCACTCCTGGGAAATTCCCAAAGCCCTCACGCTCAAATGGGAATGTGCTGGCAGCGTGGGCACTGACCCGGCTGTGCCAGCTGCTCCTCACTGGGGCCTGGCAGTGTGAGTGCAAAGCAGGCTCTGGAAGATGACCTAAAGCAACCCCCTGGCCAGGGGTGATGCTGCTGTCTGCAGTACCTGCCACTTGAGATGTTTGCCACAGGCCACTGCACACCCAGACAGCTTTTCCTCTCCTTGTGTCTCTGTCCCACTCCATCTGTAACACTGTACCCTGGGACAGAGTCCAGCATGTCACAGCTCTGATAGGAAACACAGTGGTCCTGTTGCTGTACAGCAATGCATCATTCACTGTCAGCCAGGCTTTCTGTACTTAAACCCTCCTTTCCCAAGGAACACCATGATATCCAGGTATTTTGCCTGAGGCTAATGGTTTGGAGGAATAGCAGCTTTTGGTTCTTTCTCCAAAAACAGTGTAAGGCTGGCAGTGCCTATGGGGCCTGTGAAGCCAAAAGTGGAGTTCGGACAAGTCATGCACCCTCTCAGCTCTTGATCTCTCATAAAAGCAAGTGTACGGACCCTGGTGGGCCTGTGCAATAAAACCTCTCCTTCGCTGTAAGCTTTGATCTTTTCAGTTTCACTGAATTGATAGTTATTGACAGACTGAGGCAGTTTCTTTGACAATGCCCGTAGTGGCTGAACAGCAGCAGGCAGCAGCCAATGCCTACCATGGTCTTGTTCCTATTTTCCTCTGTTGCTGTGAGCAGCAGTGGGACCAGGAGTACAAGTCCCCTTTATATTCTTTTCATTCATTCCCCACCCTCACTTGCAGAGGAATAAAAGGGCCATCTTGGGTGAGAGTTTCTACAATCTTCAGCAACAAGTAGGTACTTCCCAAATCCATGCCCCCAAAATCGAATAGATGCTTCAAACATCAGTATTGTTTTGGCAGCATAATTGGAGGTCCACCACAGGTCACCTCTTAGCCTGAAATCATTCTGGTCTAGTTCCATTGTAATTCTTCTTGACTGCCTGGCCTGGCTTAGATTTCTTCCTGCACCCTTCTCAAGACCTCTTTAAGCGTTCTGCCCAGCCTTACAAAAATGCAGTAATACAATACAAAATGTTCATGATGCCAGTCTTCTGGGAGAAGGTTAATGATATTTAATAATGACTGATGGTACCTGAACTTCACAGCAGAATTCTTTTCCAGAGTCCCTGTTGGAAGCAGTGTGGTAGAGCTCATCCCCACTGTGTCTACTTCACTTGACTTGTCAGCACCAAGAGTAAGCTATTGTTATCCATGTGGCATTTTGCTTATGAAAGAGCAAATATCACTTACTTGTGGATATTTTGTGTAAATGAGTGGTCAAAATACACTTTCTAGGTACTAAACCCCAAAACCACTGGGTTTTATTTGAATGAAGATAGGCAGATTTAGAGTCTTCAGACAGCAAACAGTCTTACAAACACTCAAAGAAGACATCTGGAAGCAGCAGGGCCAAACAGGCCAATATAACTGAACAGAACGTGGGCTCAGTGAGATTTGGCAGCAGTCTCTGTGAGTATATGCCTGAAAGAGCAAACAATTGCACCTCTGCTATGGATTAGTTAAGCACCCTTGGGATTCGCCTGAGTAGAGTTTCCATATTTGCCTATACTTTTATGCTGTAGCCCATCCTGAAACCAAAGGCATCAATGGATTGCTTGAATCTTTGAGAGGGGTTTAAGCCTTTAATTGAGCCAGCTTACATCAACTCCACGTCAAGTACCAGAAGCTCCATTGGCAACACTCCATAAAAAACCCAAAGACAGTTCCTAAGAACTAAGGTTCCTAAGAACCTAGGACAGTTCCTATAATACTTTTGGACATTACCCCAAAATACTAATATGAAGGCTAGATTGCTCTGTCGACTAACACCCGTGGAAGGCTTCCAGTTTGATGGGATCTAAAGAGACAAGTCTTTCTGGGCATCACGTGTTTGAGATATGGTAGGTAACAGTCTGAGATCTGAGAGCCAAATGGGATCTCAGACCTTGCATATTCAGGAGTTTGGAGATACTTTTTCACTGACTTTGAAGATAAATGTAAACACCCCACACCAGCATTCCATCAGTTGGCTGGGAACCAGTGCAGTGAACACATCATGGACAAGAAACATTTTTGTATAGCTCTGCCCCACACAAAAGATTAGCACAATCACCCTGCAAACACTAGGGGTTACAAAGAGGCATCTTCCAAGCCTCTTCTTTGCAAAAGTCAAGACTACAAGGTGGCAGAGACACACCTAGCACAAGCAGGTAAAACAGGGCGTATCTCTCCACTGAGATAACAAATACTAACTACCCAGGGTTCTGGTATGATATCAAGCTCATTATCATAGAATCGTAGAGTATTCCAGGTTGGAAGGGACCCACAAGGATAATGAAGCCCAACTCAGTTATTTATAAAATTCTGATTGGTCAAGAGGCAGTAAGAGAGTAGGGAAGGGTCCAGTACACACTGTCAAGGGGGCTAATAAACTATCAGCTAATCATGGGCTTAACTGCTTTGTGGAAAGACAGAAGGATGCCTGTCATGCCCCAGTATAAATTGGGAAGTGGATAAACAAAATACCCAAATGGAGTAATAAATCTTGAACTCAGAATTCTTGGCTTTGAAAGATATAAATAAATGCCTTTGGGCCAAAAGACATTGTTGAGAAATGCACAAGACAAAGAATCAGCTAGACACCCCTTTGTCAAGGACAGTCACCCCTAGGACTTTTCCATCATCTCCCAGACAGACTCTGCTCAAAGGGTGTATCTTCCAGTCTCAGCCAGAGACAAACATAGGAGTTTCAAGCTGAAGAAAGATCAATCCTTTGGATGCTTCACCTGGTACCACTCAGAGGGCCAGGTCCTGGACTGGAACATCCACACAGGGTGTGTAGAGATAGTCTTTTTGTTAGAGCAATTCTGACTTGTATGTTCAGGAGGAAGCCTGCCACGCAAGAAATGGATGCTTCCACCAGAATGAACAGCCTCCAGTGTCAGAAAGGCAGAACACTTCCCCCCCAGTCCCTGGGATGAGCAGGCATGGCACCCAGGTCTGCTGCACTAGCAATTCTGTTTCTCAGGAATCAGGTCAGAAATAATTTCAAACCCTGACAACAAAACCATAGTCTGTCATACTACCGTTACAGTAATTGCTTCTTGACTCCAGGAGGCCAAGTTCACCCCTGTAGCAGCTCTGTCCTACCTCCAGTACTGCACCCATAGGGATCCATCAGATCCATTGATCTGGCAGTTGGGAGCTGGCAGCAAATGTCTGAGCCTTGCTATTCACCTATTCAGAGAGGTGAAAGAGGCTTTCAAACACTACGCAATTCAAGAACACTGAGAGCTTCAGGTCCACCCTGTCCTACATTCAGAGGCACAACACCATCTGGTTATTTTGGGTTGGCCTCTCTTCATCAATAGCACCTGATTTCCAAGAGATTGCTGCAAAAGGTCTGCAGGTAGAAGGCACTCAGCCAGCAGCTCAGTGGAGAAGTGTGCTCAGCACCCAGGCCAGTGCTGCCCTTAGCAACCTGTTCCCTCGCCCTGGTTCACTTCCAGCTGGACAGTGCAGAACCCTGGAGAACAGAATGGTCCTCGAGTCTGGGGCGGCAGCTTGCCCCCTCCTGGGAACACAGGCACTCCTGTCAGAGAGGTGGATCCTGGCAGCACACAGCAGCACAAAGAAACAGAACAGTTGTCAGCAGCTTGGACAGCCCTGGGCACTGCACAGAGACAGTGCTGGCCAGGACATCAGATTTCTCTTCCTCCTATAACTAAAAGTGCTATGGGAGTCCCAGCATGGGACTGGAAAGCCAACATGGACTGGTATGAGAAAACTTCACATCAAGACAGGGCTCTGCTGCTCAGCATTTGCTTCTGGGAGGCTTTGCCTTAGACTCTCATTTCCCCTTGAGACAGCAAGCCTGTTTATATTCAATCCCTTTATGCTTATGGGGAAAGCAGATGACTTTCAGGCTTGGACTGCTCCCAAGGAAGTTCATTTGCACACTTTACCTTGGCTCAGGCAGGCTGAAGCACTGACAGTTGTGACTACAGAGGGCAATGTCTAGCAGCAACAATAGGAGCAGGAAGGTGCAATAAGGAGGACTCAGGACAGCCTAACACTGGTGAGCCCTCCCAGACAGCACCTTTGTGACCCACTCTGATGCTGTTCACAGACACTCACAACCTGCCCACCTCACTCTTTTCACATTTCTTTGTCTGCAGAGCATCAGCTCTGAAAACACCTACTGGACTGCTGGTGTGCCAGGTCCTCTGTGAAGACGCACCATGGACAAATAGAGCTGTAACTAGCACTGGCAGTGCCAGGAGGGGCAAGCAGGAACTGGTGGTGAGCAAGAACAATGCTTCCTGCTTGCAAGGAAAGCAACCTCCCTCCCACAGTGGAGGGCACCACTGGGCCAGGAGCAACTACAAACACATCAACCCAAGTCCCACTGCTCTGGAGACCCACAAGCAGGACTGGGCATCTGTACTGCACAGCACAAAGCTGGCAGTACATCTCATGGAAACGGTGTAGAGGACACGCAATGCAAAGAAACCCACTCTGGAACAGCAGTGGCACAACTGAATGCCAGCCCCAGCCCCCTGGCTACCAGCCCAGTGCCACTCTGGCCAAATGCTGTAGTAGTGCTGGAGGTGGGCACCTCATCACCATCAACTTGCACCTTTGCTACTGACTGTGTACCACTGCTGGTGTTGCATCCCCATGGGGCATTCAGCACCTGCAGACAGTGCCTCCTCAAAGCTGCTGTTAGTGAGCATCAGGGCACAGCTGCATGGGGCTGCGATTGCAGGAAGGGAAGCGTGACCTTGTCCTATATTTTAAAGGCCACTTTTCATCTACAGAATCAGCCAAATGAGGGCAGCAGCAGGGAGGAGGAGGAGATGAGCAGTGCAATGCAGCTGCTGGGCAGAGAGGCAATGCCTTCCAGCTCAGCAGTACCCTCCCCTCCGTGGTGAGAAAGGGAGTGCCCCGCTGGCCCCATCTCTGCTCCCTTCCTCTCCTGCCCTACTCCATGACAGTCAGGGCATCAGTGGGGTGCTGGAGCTGTGGGGCAGGGAGAAGGGCAGCAGGGCAGTGCCCAAAGGGGCAGAAGGGGCAGGGGAGAGAGGGAGCATTTGGGCACAGTCACACAACGGCTTCTGAAGATATGAGCTTGGTCTTGTCACAGTCCCCAGCATCCCAGCAGCCCCCTAGGTCCTGTGCTAGTCTGCCAGCCCTGCACAGTGTCCCCAGCACCTAGGGAGCTCCAAACATCACCAGGCACCCTGTGTGGAAACTGCGACCTGAAAGTCCCATTGACGTTCTGCTCTGGAAGGCATGCAATAGTCCTTATTTTTGCAATGAAAGATAAAACACCTTTGTGAGATCACCAGGTTAGGCCATCCAGTCCAAATGTGCCCCCTGCCTTGGCTTAGAACTTCGGGAAGCAAATGGAGAAATCCAAGTGCATGGTCAGCTTTGCAAAGGAAACGCAAAGCAGACCAGTCTCCTTCTCTGGGGTGTGAAGGCAGGCAGAAAAGTGGATACTGCATTATCCTTTCCCCAGTTCCTGTTTCGTTCCGCACTCCCACGCTCACTTAGATTTTGATAGTGCCACAACTTGAGAAGTCTTCACCCAGGTGTCCTTGTTAATGGGGATAGGGGAGTCAGAACTGGGTGATGGTGCTCGGCTGGGAGAGGATGAAACAATGAGGTTGACACATGAGGCTATGGCAGGTCTATGGATCAGGCTCCAGAGATGCTCTCTGAGAACCTTCTGTCTCTAGAAGCAGCCCAAATTAGAAGCAGTTTCCAAAAGGATATTGTCCTCTCAGAGCCATAGTCACCAACACTGGAGTCAGTCTTGGGCTCCACTTCCTTTGGGATAGATGTATGGCAATGATTCATAAAGCAAGGGCCTGAACACAAATGAATGCAGGAATGGAGGTTTGTTACACAAGACATCAACTCACTCCCACTGCCACTGACTGCAATGATTCGTACATACCATGCCAGCTGAACACATTCCATTTGAATGGCAACTACAAAGTGATAGACAGCTGTCAAATGGCAGCTGGGTGGGACAGAGGCATAAAGATAAGTGAGATCCAAGATAGGAAAATTAAAAAAATAAATAAATAAAGAGAGAGAAAAGAAACTCCTACAAAGAGAAGTCTTTTTAATGTTTGGAAAGAGAGGTAGGGCAAGGAATCCCAAGGGTTGTGCTGATCTTCAGAGATACAGGACAAGCTCCTTGATGGCTCTGCAGAGCAGCATGGAGCTTTTAAAAGCTGTCTTTCTTTCCTCATTCCTGTTCTCTGAGTAGGAGCTGAGAACCAGAGTGAGTGGCAAAATGGGGCAGGGGAGGAAAAGCCCTACTGCTGCCTTTGGAAGAATGAGACATCTACACAGCTGCAAAGGCAGTTTTGTTGCTAATTGTTTTTACAAGGGGTTAGGCTAGGTTGATCATTAATATTAAAGTCTCAGTAAATTAAGCATATTATGCATTTGCATGAGGCATCCCCCAGTGATGCTTCATGCAGTTCCCTGCATTGTTAGCCAGCTTCCCCTTCAGCACACCAGTCTCTGCAGCAGTCTACTCTCAGAATTGGTGGCTGCATGTCCAATTAAGAAAACAAAATCCAGAGCAAAAATGAGAACGGCCTGGGGAGTTGATTCCTTCCTGCCAACAGAGCGCAGATTCCAGGTTAGGGGCAGACAAACAAATATCATCACCTTCCAGCAAGGGTGACACTGTAGCCCAAAGGCAGAATCCCTCTAACAGGTGGAGGGGAAAGGAAAGAGCCATCTTCTGCCCAGCCATCCTCCTTCCCAGGATGGGCAGATCCTCAGCCCTAACCCAGATACATCTTTCCCATTGCAGACTATATCTACCTTTTCATACTTCCTTCCCACATCCCTCTCTCCCAGTCTTCTCTCACTTGATGCTTGGCTCCTTGTATTCTGCTCCTGTCTCTTCTTACTGCTTGTATGAGCCAAAATTATATCATCATATCATTATCAAGCTATGCACCTGATTTTCTGGTACACTGTGTCCTCATTGGGAGGCAGCTCCTTGCGGCTTAGTGCTTCATTCAGTACAAGCCAGGCAAATTGTGCTGTGATGAGTAAAGCAACACTAACTTTTACCTGTCATCTGCCACGTGCTTTCAAATACCCTGCCCAGCACCCCATGCATGACCCCCAAGCAGCTGCTTTGAGCCCCAGCTCCTAAGCCCTGCATCTGGGAGCTGCTTTGGCCCACTGCAATCTCCAGGCCCACATGTCTGTGATAAGACACCA
Source organism: Aquila spilogaster (assembly GCA_024606505.1). Taxonomy (NCBI): domain Eukaryota; kingdom Metazoa; phylum Chordata; class Aves; order Accipitriformes; family Accipitridae; genus Aquila; species Aquila spilogaster. The sequence continues at coordinate 20,253 of JANHGO010002564.1, forward strand.
CTGCAGATGCTCTGCCCACTTTGCCATGGCTGCATTGCAGAGCTCGCCAGCTGCTCCTTCCCCTTCCGGTCATGGCTGTGATTGCTCCATGGTCTGTGGCAGAAGTTTGGCTTGGTGTGCCTTCACTGCAATTAGAAGGGCATTCACTGCTGTCTGGAGCTCCCCCAGGAGCTGCACTTTTCTAGATGAGCAGAGGAAACGGCAGATGCTCACGTTGCAGGTTGCCATTTCACAGTTGCCTGCCCAGCTTGCTGCAAGGAATGTGAGTTCAAGGCCAGGTAGCCCCTGTTCACCCAGCACCCTGAGCTCCCAGTAGCTCCTCTGCTAGTTTTCTTCCACTTCTATTATTCTATTCTGTTTCTTTCCATGCACTAGATGCATATTTTTTCTCTTAGCCTGACAATCTAGCAATAACTGGGAGAAACCACTTCTTTGCTATGCTTGCCAGATCTCCCACCCTTAACCCTGACACTGAGGTCTGTGTCACCTTATTGCAACGTTCTTGATAAGCTCGTGCACGGGACCAGAACCAAGACACTCCATGTGGAGAGCAAAACACTGAAGGAGCACCCCATTGCATTGCTGGAGTCAGGAGGCCACATCAGGGCCCTGGAACTCCCTCCTTGATAGACCCAAAATAATGACAGGCAGAGACAGAATGGGCTCAGTGTTTAGGAGGAGCAGCTTCTCTTGGGCCGTGTTTGGTAATATGTGGGGAGGGAGCACTCTGAGAGCCACAGCTTCTCCTCCACTGCTCACCCCTAAAACCCACAAACAAGGCAGTGCTGAGTGCTGCATTTTGAGCACACCCAAGAGTCAGTCCCTGACCTCAGGCTTCCACATGCTTTACACAGCAGGAGATTGTGGTGAAGGGTACCATGATGTGACTGGGTAGAAGAAAATGAAGAGAGGACAGAGACATGTGTGGCACTGACACATCTAGAAGAACTCATTTAATTCAACGCGAACAAACCACGTTCAAGAAACAGCCCTCCTTTTCTGCCAGCTCCCATGAGCACAGCGCAGTTTGGGACAAGGGCTCATCACTGTCGACTGCAGACCCCACCACCTCCTGTCCTCCAGGGCCCTGTTACCTTTCCCTGATCAACCAGATATATTGCAGACGTATTACTATATTTACCCAATTATATTTGTCCAACTTTCAAATCTCTTTTCATACTTCTGATCTTTACAGTATCTTGCAACAAGTCACTCCCCAGTTAAATCAGGTGCTGGGTTTCAAGGTCACCAAGCACTTCTAGCAGCTCTGTCTGCCCCACATCCCATCTCTTCCCCTGTGCCTTTCTGGTTTTCCAGACTTGATGCTACCTGAGACTCAGACACACCTCACCAACCACAAGCATCCCCCTATCAATGTCTTGTCACTGCAGAGAAGATGCATGGCCAGTAACACCCACTGAGGGCCCTGGGATCATAAGGAGGTTCTGCCTGAGTGAGAGACAGATGGACAGTACAGAGAGGGGAAACATTGGCAAAGCCATGTGAGCTGCACTGGGCTGACGTGTGGCCAGCTGAAGTGACGGGAGCTACTGGAGGCAGTTAAGGATCAGAGTCACCCATAACTAAAATCCTCCAAAGTCCCTAAGAATGGCTGTGCCAGCTGCCCAGCCAGGCACAGAGATAAGAGGGGGAGGAGAGCTGCAGTCCTGTCCCATGGTGGAAGGGGGTGTGTGTGCCCCAGCAGCAGAGTCCAACTGTCCTGACCACGGTCAGTGGAAAGGAAAGGATCAGTTGGTGCATGAAGGCCTCCCACGCACGGTGTGGGTGGAAAAGTGCAGTTATTTCTTCCCCAGGAGATTATACTCCCTGCAAAAGTCCTTCTTACTTCTTACTTCTTTCTTTTTACAGAGCACAGCAATTAGGCACTCCTTAACTCTTTTGCACCTGGGGGTGGCACACGTAGGAAGGGGACATCTGTCATTTCCCACTGTGCCAGGCAGGAGAGGCCGGCTGCTGAAACCACATTCAGCCATGGCTGCGAGCTTCTCCAGCACCGGGAGTCAGAGCCCTCGCAGAAGTGCTCGTGTTCCGTGCCTGCCTGGACCGAGGGGCGAGGCGGACATCAGGTGTCGAGCGCCCAGCCTCAGCCCTCAGCCCGCTCCTACCTGCACCGCAGTGCCACCACGGGGCTGAGCGTGCGTGGGTGCACTCACCACGCTGTGCTGCGTTCCTCAGCTCTACCAACCATCCAGCGGACAGACAGCGTTTCCACATAGCCACACACTGCTTTGGTTGGGGCATGCAGCAGCAAAGAAGCAGGAGAAGCTGAGCACAGAGCTGAAACGGAAGGTAGCTGCCAACTCAGAGGGACACTTCCCACAAAGTGCTAGTCCCCCGCCCGGCCCCTGAACCACTCCAGGGCACTGACAGGAGAGGGCAGTCAGGGGGAGGTAACCTGCCCTGTGCTGCTGACGTGATGCTCTCCCTTGGAGCAGTCCACAGCAGCTGGGGAAGAGCAGATGGGTGCTCTAGAGTATCACACGTGAGCCAGGGCACAGGGTTATAGCACAGCAATATACTGAACATCATCTGATGTGGTCAACAGCATAAGGCTTACAGGACATTCTGTCAGCTCCGCGCTCTTCTTTCATTATCATGCTTGTCAGGTGCCGTAGTGGCAGCACTTCGGTGTGTGTAAGCATCTGCTTGGAGCAGTGTAGGGACAGTATGTGCAGCTCAGCACTACCACAAACCACAGTGGATACCAGAGCCCCTTCCTCCAACTTTGAAGGTATCGACTTCCATGACGCCAAATAATCTCTGAAGGCCCCTCTCAGTGCCAGGCAAAGGCAGAAATTCTTCAGGGAAGCAACATCAAAAACCCTGACATGGGCAGCCAGAAGTTTTGCTGGAGTTGCTACTGAGGGCAAGAACATTCCTCTGCAAGCCACAGTTCTGGAGCCTGTCACTGCAGCTTGAACCTCTGCTCCCATCCAGGCTCAGGCTAGAGGACTCCCTTTGGCTGTCAGAGATACAGGATGTGCGGAGCTGTTGCAGGTTCTGCCAGTGGGATGCACAAAGCCATGCACAAACCTGTCCTCATCAGCCTGTGCCACATCAGTCAGAGGAACACTGAGAACCTCAGGTCTTACCAAGGGGAGCTGCTTTACCAGATGTGCCAGTACGAGGATGCTCAGTAGTATTTTCATCTCTGCCTGGCTATATCAATTTAGGCCTGTTCATCTGGTGCTGAGGTTTAGAGATTCAGCAAAGCTGTTATCACAGCCTGATCTGCCATGCCTACGGTGCCAGAGCCCTTTCCTCAGCTGCAGCCTCCCAGCCCCAGACTGGGGGGGGGGGGGGTAACATTCTGCATACACACAGCACCTAGCACAGCAATGGCCTGGGGGTGGCAGCATCCAGAGACACTTATAACCCGAGGAAAAACACACAGATTGGAGGAAAAAGCCATAAAACACAGCCAGCTTTCTTCTCACTGAGTGACACACCAGGTCCAGGTCAAGTGAAAGGAATTTACACAGAAATGGCCACGTCTTTCTGCAGCTAGGGTACAAGCATCCTGGAAGGGCTCCAAGGAGACAGAGATATCTGGTGGCATCCATGCACGCTGCTCCTTCCACCCATTTCATCCCGAATGCTGGCCCTGTAGCTGCTGCACCTGAGGGTTGCTGGTCTCAACACGTGACACAGGCTGCATTCTGTGCACTGAAGAAGTGAAGTCCCAGAGAGACCATGCGAACTCAGCTGGCTGGGGTCTGGTAATATGGGACCCCTGCACAGAGGGTCGTGGGAGCAGTGCTCTAGCAGCTACCCATGGGCAGCACGCAGGGGACATGTGGTGCAAGTGCACAGAGCAGCTTGGCTCTGCCGTCAGTGCTAATGAGATGTGTGCTCTCCTGAGCCCGACCTTTCTGTGAGCAGCTTGTCACTTGCCTGCGAGAAAATAAATGCCCAGAGAGAAAAATCTGTGGGAGAGGGAACATACAGAGAAAAGAAACAAGCTGGGGGCCACTGGCTCCCATCCATGGACAGAACGGATCCTCACTCCAAGGTCAGAACACATTGGAGAAAGACAGGCCCGGCCCTCCTGCCTCTAGCTGCAGTGAGCTGGTCTGATCTTCAGGCTGCCTGCTGCACACCATGAGATGCCGGCAGGCCACAGCACTGCACCCTGTGCTGCCCGTGCAGGCATGGCCCGAACAAGACCCTGCCACAGATGGGGAACTTGTCCCCTTCCCAGATCAGCTGCACAGGACACCAGAACACAGCTGTGCATTATGTATCCGTTCCCAGCACACTACAATCAAGGCCCTGTTTCCCAGACTTAATGGGGCCTTCCTATGATTGCATCCCGAACTCCTGACAACAGGCAACCCTGTGCAGCCCACCACCACCTCTGCCTAGAGGAGTGGCTCAATGGAGATGTTTCAAGAACCCTGGGGTCTGCTCACATCTGTCATGCTCTCGCTGTGCAAGTCAAAACCATACCACCACGTGTCCTCAGGAGAGCGTAACTGACAGCTATAGAGAAATGCTTGGACTACTTCAAAACACCTTCCAGCTACAGCTGTGAACACAGATCTTCCAGCCAGGCAGCCACACACACTGCACTTGTGCCAGCTCGGGGGACCTGCGCCTGCCCTGTAACAGGAGCAGGCCTCCCTGGGCCCCACAGGCCTTCAGCCACATGGCGGCAGCTGCCAGCTTCCTCCCAGCTCCACCAGGCCTCAGTGTGCTGAGCGCCACCTTGCCCGGTACCGGGCTCCAGAGGCAGAGGGATGAACTTGTGCTTTTAGCCTGTTTCCTTCCGTGGCAGGAGTAAAGCTTTCTGATGGGGCTTTCCAGAGTGGCACTGTTCACTGGCTTTGCTGTCAGGAGGACCAGGCTGAGAGCAGCACCCAGCTCACAGTAACCTGTGTCCCACTAAAATATGACAGCTGCCTTCAATCAGCATCATGGCAAGGGAGCCAGCCAGTGAGCATTTTCACCTGTCTCTGCTGCAAGAGTACAGAAAACTTGACAGATATTGTTCAAGCAGGATCAGAAGGAAAGCAGAACTCTTCCAGGAAAGGTCACGTCAGCAGCAAGCTCCTCCTCTGGTCCTTCACACTAGCTCCCCTTGCTCACAAGGACACAGGGAGAAAGATTATTTCCTGAAGCTTCCCTTACCAATGTGCTAGTACATGCCAGCTGCATGGGGAGCCACCATGCAGGGAACAAGCCTGGGGCAGCATTACTGGCCCCAAAGAGGACTTTGCTACCCAGAAAAAAGGGTGATTCAGCTGACAGAAAGACACAGCAATGCACTGTTTAGCACCGATGGGCAGCTCAGCTTTGCTGCATGGCTCTCTCATTCTCCTTTTGCAAAGGATGAGGAGAAAATACAACGAAAAAGCTCATGGGTAAAAACAAGAACAGGGAGATCAGTCAGCAGTTACTGTCACAAGCAAAAAAAGCCTCAACAATAAGGGAGAATAATATAATTTGTTGCATACTGATAACAGACTAAAGCAATGAGAACTAAAAGCAAAATAAAACCACCTTCCTCCCATCTGCCCTCTTCTAACTCCTCCTCCTGAAGAGAATGGGAGTTGCAGTCAGTTCAGCGCACATCACCTGTCGCTCCTTCATCCTTAGTATCTTCCCCTACTCCAGGCATGTCCCTCCCATGGATGCTGTCTTTCCCGAGCTGATCCCACATGGGCTTCCCACGGGCTGCAGCTCTCCAAGCATTGCTCTGGTGTGGCTCAGTACCACGGGGCCCATCTTTCAGGCAGTGCTCCAGCTTCCCCTGCCCCTCTGCTCCCTGTGGCTCTTCCACATGGGCTGCAGCTCCGGCCCGGGCCCTGCTCCTGCGGGGCTCCGTGGGCAGCATCTCCTTCAGACCGCACCCATTGCTGCACCGCGGGTTCCTCCACGGATGCACGTGGAGATCTGCTCCGTGCGGTGCCCATGGGCTGCAGAGGGAAGGCCTGCTCCACCATGGGCCTCTCCTGGGCTGCAGGAGCTGCTGCTCTGTGCCCGAACCACCTTCTGCCTTCCTTCTGCATTGACCTTGGTGGCTGTAGGGCTGCTTCCCTCTCATGTCTCACTCCTCTCTCCCAGTTGCTGTTGTGCAGTAGTTCTTCCCCTTCTTCCATCTGCTCTCACAGGGGCACTCAGCACCGCTCATGGCTCAGCTCTGGCCAGCACCAGGTCCCTTTTGGAGATATCTGGAGCTGGTTCAGGTCTGACATGGGGTAGCTGCTGGGCTCTGCTCACAGAGGCCACACCTGCAGCCCCCTGATACCAAACTTTGCCACATAAATGCTGTGCAGCCTCCTGTATCACTGCTAACAGAAGGTGCTCACCCTATGGAAGACTGCATACATCAGAGCAAACACAGACTTCAGCCTGCAGGACAGATGGGGTTTTCTTGCTTTTGCATCCGTCTCCTCGGCAGTAGTCAAGGAAGGCTTCTGGAGTCAGAACACTTAACTTCAAAATGCTAGAAATACAGAGCTGCTTGGTGCTGCACCTCAGACAGTTTGCTCTCTAGGTCCATGCTACCATGCAGCTAGGTAGCTCATCAAGCTTCAGTGGCTAGTAGAGGGCCCAAAAGTCATTTTCTCATCAGTACGTTTCCAATTGACATCAAGCAGCAATGGTTGGATTCCAGTTGGGTCCCTTACTGCAGAACCAAGACCTGCCACAGGCACCCACATGTCTCCAGCTGTGCTCAAGACACAGAACCCAATCCTTTCCCTTGTTGTAACCTGGCTGCAGTGCACCAAGGGAAGTGCTGCTGGAAGGATATTGCTTGCAGCCCCAGCTCTGCTCCCAGGGGTTGCTTGGAGGGCCATGCTGCTCTCCTCCATAGCTGCCAGCCCAGTCAGTACTCAGCACCAGCCAGAGAGCAGTACAGCCCAGGGGCACCCACAGCTTGTGTTGCTCATGCCTGAGAGCCATGGCGCAGTTGCTCAGCACGGTGAAGAAATGCAGCTGTGGGGACAGAGGTCTGCTTCACCTTGGTCCCACGTCCCCAACCCTCCAGCTCTCTCCAAGTTTGCTGTTCTTCCACAGCATAACAGACACAACCTGTCGCACTTCCTCCAAACTGCATGGTCATGGTCAGCTACCCATTCTGCTCACAGAATCTCTCAATCAAACATCTCCCCAAACCATGTTCTTAGTCTCTTCCTGGCAAATCCAAGCAAACATTCACGTGTTCATATCCTAAAACCCAGTACTGACTCTTCTCCTGAAGACACAGGTGGACATCCATGCAGAGGAAGGTCTTCAGAGCAAACCACTGTTCTCTTCCTGAAACGTGCAGAGGTTCAACTAACACAGAGCTCTCGTGGAGATCCTACCACGCATCTTCTTGGACCCATCAGGACGGGTGATGTGCATGGGATCCAAAGACAGGAGAGAAGGGAGGGGGATATTTCCAAGCTGCCTCCGCTGAGGCCATGGCTTCTGCAGTCCTCAGCCCCACACACCTCACCTGACCAGTAGCCTCCTCAGCCTCTGCAGACCTTTTTCACACCTTCGAGGAGCTATGTTCTGCCAGATCTGAGTAGCACCCTTGTCACCAGAGAATCAGCCCAGGCACAGCCTCCGCTGCTACCTTGTATCCCACTGGTTCCCCAAAGCGGAGCTCTTCTGCCATAGGCTGTGTTCTTGTGAAAGCAGTACCACCAACCTGGGCATCGTACTCTCTTATCTGAAGTCCAGTTGTACAGACAAACCACAGTGAGTTTGGGAAAGAACGTCACAAGCCTGGCAAGTCGGGATCTATTGGAATGCAAGCCCGCTGGGCAGAGCAGCCACATGGATTTGCTTGGACTCCATATCCACACTTGTGGGCAAGAAAAAACAATCAAGTCACACCAGAGATGCAAGCGGGTGGTCCTAAGTCAGTATAGAGAGCATTTTCCAATTACAGTAGCCTGGCCAATGTTGACAAAACTAGTACTGGGCAATGAGAGCAAAGCAGTACTTTTGCATATCAGCTGCAGGAGAGCAAGTGCCTCGAGCACCGATCACCCACATCACCCACTTGGTGACTTGTCTGGCTTCCATTTGTCTGGGGAAGAGACCAGGCCAGGAAGGCAGGAAAGGTATGCAGAGCTCTCCTCCTTCATATCTTTCCAGCAAGTCAGCAGAATTGAGAGAGGCAAGGATAAGAAGCAGAGGGAAAAAGAAATGGAGTGGAAGAGAAACAGCTTTGTGCACAAACATGTGATATTGGTGAAGAACAGTGGTTAGGCAGCAGCTGAGCAGGAGATTCTGTTCCTCAGCTCCACTAACTGTAGAGCAGGCATAAAGATGCTGCTGCTTTAATTTCATGGACCCGAGACAGTCAAAGCTGTACCAGTCACTTCACAAACACAGCCTGTGGCTGGATGCAGTAACCGTCTGCTCACGTGTTAGAATGATTTCACTGCCTGGAAACAGTGCTTTCATTATTGAAACATCCTCAGAGCATTTGAGGCCTCAGCTGTCCTTGCCCTTTATTCCATGGAATGTTTCACACCTGCTTTGCACTGGCGCTTATCAGCACACTCAGTGCACATTCAGGGAACGGAAGGCTGGCTGCAGACGCTGAGCTCTTGCAGATCACAGGCCTTTTCCCAGACACCCTCTCACCCATTCCCTCTCCATAGCCCCATCCTTCACTGCAAGAGCAGAAACAACACAGGTTTCTGCCCTCCCATCACACCACAAGAGGAAGAGAGAAGGTTTTAAGGGGCATCTGCAGCAAACAGGGCATGGTGCAGAGGTGGCTCGGGCTGGCAGATGTACGCTGCATGCATCCTGCCCAGTCAGCTCCCAGGGAACCTGCATGGTGGCACAGCAGAGCCAGCGCAGAGGTGCTTTTACTGAGAGGTGACCCGAGAGGAACACGGAAAAAAAAATCGTTTATTACTGGCAGAAGACAAAAGCTGCAGTTTTCTTTCAGTACTGAAGCACAGAGGAAACAGATAGAATCAGTCATGTTAGAACTGGACTACGACTCCTGACATGGCCAGAAAAGTTGGCACGGCTATTGAATAAGCAAAGGAAGCGGGAGAAAATGTAAATTAAAGATACATTTTCTGTGCAGGGAACAGTGAATATGAAGGAAGGTGGAATATCTTGCCAATGCAGAGAGCTCCTGACCTGCCTGTGTCTTCTGGGAAATAAAGTGAATGAGAGCCCCCAAAGGAACATTAGATCAAACTCAGTTTCTTAACAAGACCAATAACAAGTCCATTAAATGAACACACTTAGAGAGTGTGAACTTCCAGTAATGCTGAAGAAAGGGAGAAAGACTCCATAGTAAAGGAGGGTAAAGGACTGCACTGCAGCGGGGAAAAGGAGTAGATAACGG
>JANHGO010002565.1:0-29587 GCA_024606505.1 Aquila spilogaster
TACACAGCCGACGTCAATGTGTGTCATTAACAATGACTTGTAAAAGGATACAGCAGTTGCTAAGGAAACCTCTGTTGCACAGGAGCTAAACAAATAACAGAAAATTAAGCAGGGAGCAGAGGCCAAGAGGGGCCTGATTCTGCAAATCTTCACTCATGCAAGCAGCTGTAGGCTGCAGAGCTTTGGAGTTTGCTAGGAGATGCTCAGCTACTCATATAAGAAAGTCTGGAGATGCAGATTGCTTGTCAGAGACTCCTCAAACTTTTGCAGAGATCAAAGGCAGCGTACGGTAGAAATAGCGCATAGCTATTTCTGAATATAATAGAATATAATTCAGGCCTCTGAATAGAATTAACTGTCATTTGAAAGCATCTGTGTAATCTTTGTTGTGGTATTAATTTCGCTGAGAGATGCTAACTGGAAACACCAATGTACATTGGTTGATGTGGCACTGAGGGACGTGGTTTAGGGGACATGTGATCATGGGTTAGAATTGGACTTGATTATCTTTTCCAACCCTAGTGATGTTTTGATTCTATGGGCATAGTTGTGATGGGCTGATGGTTGAACTTGGTGATCTTAAAGGTCTTTCCCAGCCTTAAGAATCCTTTGATTCTGTGATACATAGCCTTCAGTCATCCAGAAATCTTCAGGAAATGTGTAGCAGATCGGATACCTTTAGGCATTAATGGGATGTGTCCTTAGGATGTACCCAGGTATCCCTGTGTGCTTCAAAGAGGGATTTTCATGGAAGGTCCATTTGGTGGCAGTCAGTCACGCCATAGAAGGGCCCCAACAGCCTGCAATAAACACAAGCTTTGTAACAAAAAGCATAAAGTTATAACCTGAATGTTGTGGAGGCGAGTAGAACAGTTAGGGTGGTAAGCCTTGAATTCAAAGGAACTAAAGCACTTTATTGAAGTTGTGATTTTAAACTCATTAAGGTGAAGGGTTGCGAACTGCTGAGTAAACATTGATTCTTCAACTTCAATCCTATTTGTTTCAGCTCATTTAAAGCCAAGAAGGGGAATGTTTCGCCTGTGCTGGGATAAGCCACTGCAACTAAAATAAGAGTGACCATTCTGGATTTGTAGCAGTGAAGCAAACCAGTGTGAAAGTTTGTGAGTAGACAGTGAGATCTTTAGAGGAAAGGACTCTCTTTTCATTGAACCCAGGACAGTGGGACCAGGATTATGGGGTGTTACCACAATACAAACGAGACACAGTATTAAGGAAAACAAGTGTTACCATAGAAACAGCTGATAAATGGGCACATGCAAGAAATTTGCCCTTAATTTGTGTGTTTAAGTGGGAGGGGAACTATTTTGATCCTGCTTAATTGCAGGTGATCCTAATAATTGCATTTTTTTCCTACTAACTCCAATGTAGTGTCACAGCAGCAGGATAAAACTTCATTAATCTGTAATCTTACCTCCTACCACCAGGAAACTGAGGGAATGAGAGGTGCCTGTGCTAGCTCCCATTAGCAACGTGCATTTATGCTTGCCTCAGTTTCACCCATCTATAGCAGGAAAATGAATGTGCATGGGGAAAAAATGACCTCCTTTGCTTGAGTGGGAATAGGATCGGCTCCTGTGCTGCAAAGAATGGGGGTAGTCTTTTCCTATTTGTCCTTTGCAAGGTGTTAATGCTGATTTTAAGGTCGAAGGAGAAAGAGCTCTGCATTTAGCAAAGCGGAAAAACAGCAGCTAAGTGTGGAGAATTGGAAACCTGATTTGAATAAGAGTAACCAGATTGTAGGAACTTTAAATAGAATGGCAACTAATGTAATTAAAATGAAAAGGTTCAAAGCACATTAAAGTCCATTAATATGCAATAAGGAAATTCTTAACTTGCTATATCTCCAAATACACAGTCCTGAAGGTGAAAGGAGCAGTGCCCATCAAACCAACTCTTTCAGGGAGGGCATTGGGTTCAGTGCATGAGACACGTTTGGTTGCAAAAGCCTTGGGTGGAAAGTTTGGTTATTGCATGATGTTTGGCATGATGGAGCCTTGATAACAAGTGCTAGGCACACTCCAGCCACGGAGCACATTCATGTGTGAGCTGAACAAACTTGTCCTTCCGTCTCCCAAGGTCTACAAAGTCAGATAAATGCGTACAAATAAAACAGAGGAAGGGCCAGGCTGCTTCAGCTGTCCTCATGAGCAGATTTTGTGGCACTGAGGGACATGGTTAGTGGGCACGGTGGTGATGGGTTGGGGTTGGACGTGGGGATCCTGGTGGTCTTTTCCAACCTTAATGACTCTGTGATTCTATAGGCGTGGTGGTGATGGGTTGGGATTGGATGTGATGATCTTAGAGGTCTTTTCCAACCTTAATGATTCTAATACATAACTCCTATGATGGCTGGTACCAGTTGCTTCAAAAGAAAGTGTGCTCTGCATCGAGCAGCTCTGAAACAACCAGCCTGCAGGGAATCTCCTCCACAGACTCCCCTGTTAGATGTTAGCTTAAGTCCTTATACCAGATTATGGCCCTAAATATAGCTTCATTTCAGAAGCAGATTGTTTTATTTTAGCAGTAGAAATGGATGACATTTTTTTGGACTGTGAAGCAGCGCTAATAGCATCGCTTTTCTAACATTTTTCAAAGCTTCAAACAACTAAATGAAAAATTCCCATTACGTATTATCCTTTCTACATTGAAAGGATTAAAACCAGCTAGTCAACACAAGCCCTGCATGTCCTAATTAACTCCTTTTCTTGTAGGTTTAAATGATTCATTTAAGCTCCCTGCATAAATATACATTTCACTTAATGGAACTGGAATTTTGCCATGGATACCACTCAAAGCAGGATTACACCTCTGTGCATCCGCGTAGCTGGGCAAATACAAACTCTTGGAACCCCACAAAGATAGCAACAAACACTTGGAAGAGTAACAGAAAGCAGGAATTGATGGATGGCAAATTCTCTTTGCGGGGACTGAAATATTTTTGTTTGGAGGTGTCATAGCCACCACAGGGTGGGGAGGCAGAGACCACACGCGCTCACTCGTACCTACACACACGCTTTGAATGTTCTCACAGGAACTGTTCCCAAGCATATGTTTAGTAGATTAGGTTTTACACAGTGTGTCCCACCTCCAGTAACTGCCATGTGCCAGATTGCCCGAAATAAGGACTTATATTTCTTTTGCACGATGACAGCGCAACTTGTCGTCCATCAGAGATCCTCGTATTCCTGCTCAGGCTGTTGCCTAAGGAAAGCTGTGAGACAGTTTTTTGCACCTTGCATTTGTCAAGAGCTGCTCAGATGTGCTGTTTTCCAAGTGCTGATATTTGAACTCGGAGATGCTGGGTGCTAACTGCCTGTTTTAGCCATGGTGGCACAGCTCTGCTTCTTGAATCTCAAAGGAGTGCTGCTAGGTGTATAGCTCTTCAATATTTGGTGGCTGCAGTCTGCTTTTTCCTTTTGAGAGGAAATCTTAGAAATGTACAAGAAATAACATTTCCAGTCTCAATGGGATTTGTTTCCTACTAAAATAAATAAATAGATATGATGGTAGAAAACATATACCCATTGGCATCACATCCTAGGTATTTACATTGTTACAGCATTAAAAACCTCCAGTTTTAATCCTACATAATGGAATACACTCCTACCAAGAGTCCATCCACAGCTTCTTAAAGGTAATAGTGTCATGGTTGAATCTTCTGCTCTGGGAGATGCAGGTGTCTTTGCATTCTCTACTGGACAGCAGGGAAGATTCTCCTTCCTCTTCTCCTTGGTTTTGGTTCCTTTCCTGAGGATCTCACCGAATCTGAATGGGATAGGAAACACAGAGAAGCTGTGCTTAGTGAGTGGCAAAATGGGCCCAGACACAGTACTACAATGGATGTCACAAGGAAGAGAAGAAGGGATGTGTCTCAGCATTCATAAATGACAGTGAATCAGCAGTGATGGGCAACATCTTTGGCTGATGTATGTCCGTGGAGCTACGTCATTAGTGGACACCACATACATTGCTATTTTTGTTACATCTGTATCTGGCCTCTCTCATTTTTGCAGTAAAACTAGTTTTTGACTCCTGACAATTTGCCTGCTAAATCTCCTGTTGTATTATGTAACTTCATTGTCTTGAAGCAAGGGATGAATCCCAACGATTTCCATTCTCCTCCCAGCTGCTCTTTGCTATTCTATAAAGGAAAGCCAAAACCCAAACACAACCCAGATGCTAAAGTGAATTCTAGAGACTGGTAGGATTCAATATTATAGTTTTTAGCTGAGAAACCAGAATATTCTGAATCCAGTGATGGAAAAGTATCTGGAACCATTTCCGATTGGAGGCACAATAATGCTAAAAGAGTGGATAACTAGGAAGTTTTCATAATTGCATCAATTACAGATATGACCACAGTCCATTTTGCATTTGAAATGAAATAGATGTTCTGGCTATGAATATCATCACATACTGGTGTTATTACTTGATATGAAAGAAATCTTTGACCCTGAAGGCTTTACGAAATCTCTTCTGGAGTCGTTGGGGCATTTGTTCCTGCCAATTCGAAGCACGTTTTCATAGCCCAATGTGCAAGGGTATAGAATTGAGTGGTCTGAAGACGGAGACAACGTGGGACTTCTCAGTGTCATAGAAAGGAACGACCTTCTGGATGTCATGGATGTCACAGAAATTACTGAGTTTTCAAAGAGAATGTATTTACTTCTAATTAGAAGCCCAGACCAGAAGTAGGAAACTTATGCAATGAAGTAATTAAGCCAAATTCTTCTTGGTCCCTGCGTGCCTCATGTCCCACCAGGCAGGAGCTTCCATTCAGTGAGCCATTTTGTTAGCCAGAGCTCATGGAATGCATTGCTATGGGGTCAGCTGTGAGTGTGGCCCTTTTGGGTGACACCAGAGAGTGAAATACCCAGGCTGGAACGGAAAGCAAGGTAAAAAATATCAGTGACATAGAAAAAAATGCAGTATTAAGTCTTAATTATGAAATTTTGTCATTAAGCTTATGAGGACTCTGTACAGAAACCTCAGTGGGACTGTAACACTTCTACAAACTCAGGGCACTGCTCGTCAGGTGGAAAATAGGTTCATCAGCCTCATATTTTTAAGTCTCATACAACTGTGCCGTGAATTAGCCCACTCCCTTCCAGTGACCTTTCTTGCAGCATATTTTGGATATTAAGAAGAGCTGGATCTGGGGCAGAGCAGTTCACCCCTCAAGCCAGGAAGCTGAGATACAGCCAACTCAGAGGAACTTTTCTCTCTTTAATTTATTTATTTATTTTTTGAACCGTGTACGTTGCCAAAAGATTAGAAATGACAATCATTAACAATAACGAGAGCTAGGGTAGGACAGAATAACAGAGGGAACCACTCCGACAGTGCTGGAAGTGCTCCTCCAGGGTTCATAGAGGCCACGGGGTTCTCGACCCTTCTCGTAGGGTGGATGATGTTTTGGTACTGAGATTCTCTGCAGAGAACATGATCCCACGGACCCCACCTCTCCTTCCACTGGAAAGAGAGACAGCTTCAGCAGTTTGCTTACGTGGGAAGTGACGGTAATGAGGGAGAATTGAATGTAGCTTTAGCTGCCTTTAAATGATTTAACAGCTGGATGGAAGGAGATGTGACCGCCACAAAAGTTGTTCCATTGGTTTTTGGAGCTGGACTGGCTTCCAAGCAAGCGAGCCAATTTCAGAGCTTATATATGGTGCCTGTGGGAATCCCAAATCTGAACACCGATTTGGGACAGTTATCTTCCTCAGGCCTATGGTGCCTTCAGTGACATTGACTTCATCACAAAGTCTGCACAAAACCCTCCTTAGTGAGATTCGTGTTACATGGGTAGAGCTTCCTACCAAAGGTTACGAAAAATGTGTGCTGGTCCAAGAGAAATCCGCTGGATGTTCCTTAGGGCAAGAAGTTTTGGAACAACTAAGAGTTAAGGAGTGCAGTAGAAGCGCTTATGGAACAAGTGTACAAAAAGAAGGGGAAAAAAAAAAGTGCAACTGAAGTTTTCATTGAAATCTTTTTTTTTTTTTTCTTTAGAAAAACTATCTTTGCATTTCTTGCATTTCTGTTTCATAAATTCCAGCTATGTCCATGCCTTCCGGTGTGGGTAATCACAGAGCGCTGTGTTATGCTTCAGAGTTCAGAAATCTTTGTCCTTGTCTAAACTTTGCACTATGGGCCTTGTTTATGAGCTGTCTGGAGAGGATCTGAGACTCAATGGGGCATTGTTCAATAAATAATAAAAGCCAGACACGACGAGGTTGCTTTTTATATGAGGCTTCTCCCACAGGAGATACTATATGTGTAAGAACATGGATCCTGCCTCTATAGAATGTAATTTAAGCTCATCAAATTAACTACCACTTTGACGTTGTGTCATGTGATGTAATTTATATCATCACATGTGAAACATAAAGTCACTTTTTAAGACAGGACCTTGTTGTGATTTAGATTCTGGGGGAAGCTGTAATTCGTTCATGTCCATGAGATATAGAAGTGGCATTTTGCTTCATGTTTAGTAACAACAGGATTAAACGTGGGCCTTCCTGACCCTCCTCATTGTGCTGAAGAGTCAGATTTGTCCATTCATCTCATGATAAGCATTGCAGTGCTAAAGCAAGAGGTGATGTCAGTCTCATTGGAAATACCTACACAGTGGTCAGAGTTAAATGGAGCAGATGTTCAGATTTTGTTCGCCCTTGCGCAAGGCCCAGATTAGATAGTTCTGTTCCATAATCACTCTGTTTTCTTCTGGTCAGTAACACTTAGTTTCATCTTCACTGAAAACACAGTTGTTGAAACCAGATATGTGATAAAAGCGTTTCATGATAAAGGAAGGGAAGCTTTAATCTCTCTGAAATCCTGTTACTGAGCAGTGCAAGTGGTGACAAACCCCTCATTCCAGGCAATTCCTGATTTTTGAATAGAATCTGTATCTTTCTGAATCAAAGCACAAAATTACAGCCCATCCTCTTGCATTATTGCTTTTTCTACACTTCTGTCACCCATCTGCTTATTGCAAAGATTCATCAGCCTCAACCTTTTCATTAGTTCATCTGTTTGAAAGACGCAGTGATCAGGTATAAAAAAAGGCTTAAGATAATATGTCATCATCTCTTGGAGTATGAGATAAATGATATTAGTAGTGAAATGTGCCATAAATCATCTTTATCTGCACAGCTGGATGGGATTTAAAGGAACATGGTCAAAAAGACAAAACATGTCTTTACCTTTGCATTATCTAAAGTGCCTAAGGTCAGACTGTAGCTTGATCTAACACAGCTTTCAGAGCTTGTGCTGTTAGAAAGGCTCTAACACTAATTACTTCTCATTTTGAACACGATTTTGCCCTTGGACTTCTACTTTGTCTGCCAAGGCTCTGGTTTTGTCCAGACATTAGTGGCTATAGCAAGCTCAGGAGCAGGTATATGCACTCCAGTTCCTATCATTGTTGGCAGTTTGTCTTGCCATAATCCATCTCTGTGCATCCTTCTTGTGCTTTGGAGAAGCCAAACTGAAATGCTACAGAAAAACACTATATGACCTTGCTCACTTCAACCACAAGAAGAATTTGGGGACCAGTGCAAAGGTGTTGCTGGGGCTTTTCCACTTTAAGACAACCCAAAACCAGGTCTGAAGGTGAGCAACAGATAAGCGGTGAGGAACAGGGAGAAAATTTGACATTGAGATGATCTTGAGGGCATTTCCAGGCAGGAGGGCATTCGTCACCTTGGTCTGGGTGATGTGAGGATAGATATGGCTAAAGCCTGCTGTGTCAGATTTTGGACTAGATGATCTTAGTGGTCTTTTACAGCCTTCATGATTCTGTAATTCTATGATTCAGATGCCAAGTGAATCCATGTGACAGATAAATCCCACCTGAGCTCTGAGTTGTTCTTTTCAACCTCTTTCAAGGACGGATTCTTAAAGTTGAGATGGCAAACATGAAATAGTTGATTAAACAAATGCACCACATCCCAAAAGCCAATGAAAACAGAGGAACTATTCGTCTTCGTTTCAGTGAGGTTTGGATCTGGCCATTGCTTTGGCCTTTGGCTGGGAGAGAAGTGGAGAGTAAACACAGGTGAGAAGTGGGCAACCAGATATGCAACTTCTGCTTGTGATTCACCAGTGAATAAGTGCTCTGTTTGGCCAGGGCGTTGAGTGGCTGCATCCACATGTCCACTCTTGTTTAGGTCGTGCTCACAGGAAGGTAACTGCATATTTGTGGTTGGCTTCAGTTGGGAAAGCTTCATTTGAACCAATAAGGATCCGTTCTGCTCTACCACCATCCCCACCAAAAATAATCTGATATTTTAAGAAGCTTGCTCTGCAGATTTCCATGTCTCCAGAATAAAATTGCATCTTTGCAAGGAGAGGAAAAGGAGTCTCAAACCAAAGCATTTGGGAAACCACAAAAGACTGCGGCTGACATCTATCTTCTCATTCAAGCTGGATACACTGGAGCAGCAAGTCTTACTCAAAGCGCAGAAATTAGAAGCAGCCTGTGCTGACAGCTTCCCAAAGAGATCTGCCAGGGGCAAAGAGCAGCCCCTGTTTGACCACTGAGGTGCTGAGCACATGAGCTCCAGGATGAGTTGGAGGCAGGAAACAAGCTGCCGAACAGGGCATCAAAGTCCTGTAAGAAGCCCCGGCAGATCCTCATCACACCTCTGGTCTAACACAGGCTGAAGTCGGTGTGGATGAGGCCTTGACCACAGTGGGCTTTGAATTGAACTTCCAGAAGTATTTACAGTGATGTAGCTCCAACAATTTCAGCATTGTGTCTTCCTAAATGAGTACAAAATCAGGCCTAATAATGGAAACTTTTCTGAGCAACCTGATACTCCGCAGCCTTCTACACGCAGAAGCAGAGGGATAATAACAGCAATAAAATAAGAACCATCCTTAAGGCGTGATCCCAACCGTTACCAGTCTCACCCAGTCCTTTCTGCCTGCTGTTCGCCCTGGATGACTGCAATTTTTGTTAAAAAGGGAATGTACCTAGAAGATACCTTTATTGTGGTGACCATATGTAACATTTCTGAGGGGATGTGAAGATTTTCATGTTACACTTCCCAAATAGCTCAAATAAAGGAAAATTCCATCAGAAGAGAGTCCCAAGGTACAGCTGAGATGGGCTGCAATTAGGGGCTCTCAGTAACCCACGTAATGCCAACAGTGCATGAGGAATGGTCCTTCTGCAGAGCAATAGGAGATGGCTCCAAGGAGATGGTTCCTTGTTGTCCAGGATTATAAATTTAATTGATCCATCTTTATTACGTGTTTTGAGATTCTTGGAGTTACACAGCAGCATCGTATTTACATTCCTATTAAGGAAAGCAGACGCAGACCAAGCGAAGGAAGAAATGGGAGCCTTAAAGACAGCAGCAAAGCAAAAGGAATAGAGATTCTCTGCAGAATGTTTTCTCAGGTGTAAGAAAGGGGAAAGCTGTTTGCAGCCAAAGACATCAAAGGCAGGGAACCCCCTCCCCAAGCTGTGCTGGTGGGGTTTGGTTGCGCTTGGCTCTGCAGCCAGGAGTGACTCAGAGGGACGGGGAGCGATGTTTTTCATGTGTAATCCGGAATGGGTAGGAGCCTTTGTTTGGAAACCTTTGCAACTCCCTGAGTGAGTTCATCCCAGTGAGGTCAGCAGATAAAACATATTGGAGACAGGTGCAGAAATCACCCTGGGTTTTTCACACAAGTGTTTTAAATGCTCTTTTTGGATCAGTCCTGGGCTGTGTCTGCTCTGTGCTTGGTTCTCTTACATCAAGGGGATGCTGAATGCAGTGAAATGGTCTTGTGGTTATGGTGCTCAGTACCCCAGGACTCTTTCTTTCCATAGGCATCCTAAATGGGTCTGTCTTACACCCTCATCTGCAAAATGGCAACACCTGCAGTGCCCTGGAGAAGTGAGCGCCTGGTGTCAGCAGTCCTAGTGCTGATTTCACAGCCTTTCAAAATTACTTAAGAACAAAGAATACACAACAGTGCATTGCTCAATAGTTACACCCCACAAATGTACATGGTTAGGAGAGAGAATTCCTCTCTCACATGCAACAGAGCACGACTGGTTTGTGAAGGGGTTTGTATGACACAGCTTAACAAAGTGACGCAGGACATGTCTTCCTCGTCCCTGTGTCCCTTTGACTAAGACAGGGACTGAAGGCATTTGGGGAGGGGATCAGGAGTTTGTAAGCATGGGGCTGAGTTGGAGCACTTTGAAGTTGCATGGGCTAATGAAGAGAACACTTTGTCCTGGAAAATGGGAAGTCGGGTGGGACTGCTGGCTCTGGATGACCTGTTGTGTAGCGCTGGCTAATTTGCCCATTGTCTCTCTTGTCTATTTAAATCTGAAGCTCTTGGGGGCACCATATGTATTTACACAATGGAGCCACGATTTCCATAGCGCTCGTGCTAATTATCCAACACAAATAATTAATGGATGGAACAAGTTCTGGCTCCAGAGTTGAGCTTCTAACCACCTGCCCTGCTCATGACTTTAGGCCAACTTGATTGCAGCAGAGCAAACACAATACCATGAAGAAAGCCCAACTTTTTTCAGAATTTAAAGGCTAAATATCCAGTAACCCTAAACCACATCAGCCCTTTTCTTCACCGAGTCTGACTGCATCATTCCATAACTCCTAAAAATAAATGGTCTAATCAAAGACCAAAACATTAACGCTGTTAACCACCACTGGATATTACCGTGTCGCAAGAATAAGAGCGGCAGCAGCAAGCTCTTGGCTCCATGCCATCACTTTATTACTTATTACTTATTTTTATATAGCCTTTGGCATGGCAAGAAGTCCTTCTTTAATTATAAACAGGAATGAAGAAGCCACAAGAGGAAATCATACGGTATTGTAGCCGGATAACTGGTACTGCACTGATTACACAGGGGCTCTTATCAAAGCTGACACAGTGCTGGGGCTGAGCAGATATTGTGCTGGAAGCCACAGGCTGTGCGTGGGAGAAAGCCTCGAAGCGGACGTAAGAGCGGTGTAATTCTGCTGAATTGAATTCTCCATGGAGAACTTTTTTTTTGTTTCCTTTTTTTCTCTCTCTCCTTTTCTTCCCCTGCATTGAGGAAATAGGAGAAAAGTAAAGACAAGTCCTGGGAGACGAAGAAAAAAGAGGAATGTGTAACTTTTTCACTTCTGCTTTCAACATGCTGGGGGAGTTGGGGAGGGGAGGGAAGAAACCTCAGTCTGACACAGAGATGATCCACATCTCTGGATACAGACAGTAGTTTGTGGAAGCATGAGAAAACTTCTGATTCCCATATAAGTCTGTCCCCAGAAGTGGGTAACTACTGTTTATCTTGCCAGAGCTTTGCCAGTCTTCTGGAAGGACCATCAGTCCCACCTTCTCTGTAGGCTCTCAGTGCTCAGCCTCACCAAGGCGTGAAGCTGCTCTGAGCATCTCACAGAGTTCCAGAACAAGTTTGTCTGGGACTCTACACAAAGTCCCCAAAGGGCTGATGGAGCAAAGGCCATAAATCTGCTTTTTTTTAATAGTTTCTCCACCCCCAATAGGCTTTGAGACCATGGGAAGAATCCTGCTGTTTTGGATGCTGATCTCTTTATGGGTAGATGCATCTCCAGGGAGGAGAAGAGCACAAGGCTGTGTCTGTCCCTGTTTTGGTTGGAGTTTCAGGCTTTCTGCACTGTGCTTTTGGCGTAGGTAATATTGGCCTGGCAAATCTTCTGATTGCCCACAATATGGGGAAAAAAAGGAATGACCTGCTTCAATAACTGCTACTCCCAGTGTGACCAATGATTCTTTTTCTTGAGATGATAGAATCATTTAGGCTGGAAAAGACCACCAAGATCATGAAGTCCAGTTGTCAACCCATCCGCACCATGCCCATGAGATCTCCCTCTTTGATCAGATACCAGCCCTGCCTGTACATTTAAACACAATGATCATAGAATCACAGAATCATTTGAGTGGGAAGGGACCCTTAAAGGTCATCTGATCCAACCCCCCTGCAATGAACAGGGACACCTATGGTGCTCAGAGCCCCATTCAGCCCAATCTTGGGTGTCTCCAGGGATGGGATTTCCACCATCTCTCTGGGCAAACTGTTCCAGTGCTTCACTACCCTTATCATAAAAAACTTCTTTTCTTATACCCAGTCTAAACCTCCCCTCTTTTAGTTTAAAACCATTTCCCCTTCTCCTCTCACAACAGACCCTGATAAAGAGTCTGTCACCTTCTTTCTTATGATCTTGCAAGTGAACCCTACAGAGGGTCAGAAGCCTCTTAATTTTGTGGGGTCTTATATTAGCAAAATGAAGCCTTTAGAGCTTCATTGTCTGTTTTTTACCCTTGGTTCCCACTCTTGATTACTTTTCCAGCCAAACTCATTGAAGGCCAATAAATAATAGTGTCAGAGCTGCAGACATCTTCCAACCCTTTTAATTTTTTCCCAAAAGCCCCAGATACCATCTATGCTGACTGAAGCCAGGCACTGTGGAGGGTTGGTGAATGTGAAGCTTTCATTGCCTACAATCTATAAAGGAATAGAAAGCCAGAACATATTTTTACTGTGCCCAAAGGGGATTCATATCAAGGGTTTGGATGAACTTCCTTGTCTTTCTTTGCTCCAAGTACTTCTTTCTTAAAACAAAATAGATAATTTACTAGTGATTTGGGTGATAATGTGGAGCCAAATTCTTGGTGGTTTCCTTCAATTAGTTCCCTCTGCAGAGAACTGTTCTGGTGTTTCTGTTCTGGTGACATCTCAGGGCTATGGAGCAGAGTCACAGACAGATACCACTGCTCTACCTGGGGCTACATCTGCTCAGGAGCACGAGCAGCTCATGGGATGAAGCAGGAAGGCAGAGGGGCAGAGAATCCTCCTGAAATTGAATGAGCTGACAGCTAGGGGATGAATCACCTGCTTCACAGCCGGAGATTTCAACAGTTTCTCTCTTTCCCTAAATCACTAAAATGACAGTAGTTCCGTTATTTCCCCCCTCATTCCTGCGTCTTTCACACAGTGAGAGGGCAAGGGCGGGCGGATTGTCTCCAGCAGTGAGCAGAGGGTAGATAACGAACCGTGCAGAGAACATGGATGAGATTCCATCACATGTCACTGCGCATCCAGCTGGGATGAAGGAAAGCTGTCACGCTTCTAATGACACTTAGGGACATTTTGTCCAGAGGTTAAAGCACAGCCTCCACTAGGAAGACCGGAGGGCATCCACTGTCCACTCTCCCATCAACCCCCTTTGAGATGTTTGCCATGGCAATGTCAATGAAGAACTCCGTCTCCAAGATCAGTGTGATGTCCCAGTGACCAGAAGAGTGCCCACATGCATTTACTTAAATGCTAAAGCAAGCGTATCCATGGTCTTCTTTACTAACATCCCCGGTGCAAAAAATGATATAAATTGCCCAGTGATGTGCAATTCAGCAAGAAATAGGCCATGGGTCTCATAATGCTTTGTCTTGCTCCGAAATACTGATTGTGAGCTATGTGAATATTTACAGCCCCATGGCTGCTGCCTGGTATGGATCTAACTGTGACTTTTGCAGTTTGAATATTCTGATGTCTCATTTAAGGGATATTATTGTTTCCCTGCAAACATTGGCTCAGTTTGGGAACAAATAAAGTTCAATTTCCAGTTCAAATAAGTCCTTTATCTGAATGTAGTTAACCATAAATGTACTGCTAATGGGCTGGCTGGTCGTCAGATACTACATTTGCCAGAATGTGTGGCTGAGGTTATGAAATACATGTATCTGAAGTACAAGAACATCATAGGTCTGCTCATAAAGAGAAGGCAGGTAATAATAACAGCCTGAGATGATAAAGGGCCATTGTAGTCATTAGAAGAGAGGTTAGCTGTGTTATCAGCAGGGCAGGGAGCTCCAGTAATAGGTTGTAGATGGAATTTCTTATTTTAATGGTCTGCTACTCAGCGAAAAAAAGGGAACAAAGCAGCAATCTTGCTTCTGTTCTCAGGCATACCATCACAGACAGAGAGCAGGAGCTTGCCAGCCAACATTTAAAAGCAAGTGTAGAATCACAGAATCATTAAGATTGGAAAAGACCTTTAAGTCCCACCCCAACCCATCCCACCATGCCCACTAACCATGTCCCTCAGTGCCACATCTCCATGGTTCTTGACCACCTCCAGGAATGATGACTCCACCACCTCCCTGGGCAGCTTGTTCCAGTGCCTGACTACTCTTTCTAAGAAGAAGTTTTTCCTCATATCCAACCTGAAAGTTACTATTCTTCTCAGCGGAAACCTTCATGCCCTTTATTTGTCCATTGAGAAAAGTGGGAACCCACATCAACACCGCGTGCTTTGTGCTGATGCTTAGCCCTGAAGGCCTCCGGCAGTGAGACAGTGCCATTGGTCTTCCCCTATCCCTCAACTTTCAACTTTCCTGATTACCCCAATCCTCAGAGTGATGCCACAACCTCCATCTGTGCCCAACATGGACTCACCTCAGAGCTCTGTTGGCACTGGATCAGAATGGTGGAGGCTGCATTGGATTTACTCTCTCTGCATTTCCAATTTTAGGTTTTGCTTCTTCAGGAGATTACTGATTATGAACTAATTGCATTATTTGTATAAAAGAAACCTCTTGTGGCCTCCACACAAGGACCAGCACGTCCTAGCTGCTGTGCCACATACAGGCCCAGATATAATCACAGGATCACAGAATCGTTAGGGTTGGAAAAGACCTCTAAGATCATTTAGTCAACCATCCACCTACCACCAATATTGCCCACTAAACCATGTCCTTAAGTACCACATGTTCACGTTTCTTGAACACCTTCAGGGACAGTAAGTAGCCAAAACTGAGCTAAATGGCAAAAATGGCAGTGTCATAGAATATCCCAAGTGGGAAGGCACCCATACGACAAGGGACTTTCCCTGAACAGGTGGAAACTGAGGCAAATGATCTTCCAGGCCTGACCCTACAAGCACGCACATGTGTGCTTAATTTTAAGCATGAGTGGTTCCTTAATGTCTGTGATTTAAAGGATTACTCATGCTTAAAATCAAATACACATGTATGGATAGAGAGAACTGGATCTTCAGTCTCTGTGCCTGAACTGGGCCCATCTCACTTGGAGGCAACAGCACCTCCTATGCTTGTGTAACTCATTGTAAGCACTAAAACAATCTTATCAGCAACATCTGGGGGTTGTACAGCACTTAGCACAACAGATACCTGCAGTTATTTGGAACCTCTGCAATAATAGCGTGGGGAAAGCTGGGCATTGGCGTTGTGCTGATGCCACCGTTGGCATCTCCCTGCACCTCTGACATCTCTGAAATTTCTTCTTAGGATTGCTCCAGCCAAGGAGCACAAACAGCCTCACCATGTTTTATTCATCCACCCCAAAAGGGCTTCACTTTAAAACCGTCTCATTCTGCCACTTCTATTCTCTTTGTGTAATGTAATTGCATTGGGTCTGCTTTGAGGCTGGGAATAATGATTCCATGCGAGATTGACAAAAAACTTTCTTCCACTCGTTAAGATGTACTGGCAAAGAGAGGAACATTGGTGCATGGCAGAAAATAGTACTCCTCTCAGCCCCCAATTATTAAAAATGGGTCTCAATTTAAAGCATGAGGATTTTATGTTCCCATTTAAACCCTTCCCTGGCTTAATACTGAATATTCTTTATCTTTATTCATGCCTAAGCTCTTTCTAAAAATCCTCCTACGTGTCTTCAACAATATCTTGGAATAATGAATCCCACTGTCTAATTATGATTTTTTTTCTCTCTTTCTCTGAAAGCTTTTTTTAAATCATTAAAATGGGGGGAAAAAAAGTACAATCCAACCCCACAGTACCTCCTCAGCAAGAACCCTGAATTCTGCTCCAGTGAGTGAACATCATCATCCTCGCATCACCTTATAGGAACAGACAGACACACTGCATTGGGCACCTGAATAAAGCCAGGGATTAGTTTACTGCTTTATGCTGAGTCCTGATTTCAAGTGCAAAGTGGTGCAGCTCAACCATTTCTAGAGGAGAGCTCTGAGATGACCGTGACATGTGCAGCAGGTGTGTGATTGCAGCAGATTAGTGCATTGTAATTTTCCCAGCTCCTCAAGGCAGGCAATGGCGTAGGATTTATCAGCAGCACCATGTTACCAGCACGTCTTCCAAATTAAGGAGAAAATGTTCCATCCTGCCTTGTTTAAGCAGAGGAGCAGAGAGCTTGTTTTTCTATCAGCTTTTTCCATCAGTGAGAGTCCATCACCACGGACCACGCATTGTGCTTTGCACTCTGAGGACAGCAAATGCTGTTCCTGCTGTTCTCCGTTGTTCAAATGACGCAGATCAAAGCAGCAGCTCAAGCTTGATGTCATCTCTTTGCACCTGATACGGGCCTTCTGTTAGGCCTTACACTTTTATTTTTAATCATGGAATTATAAAATCATTGGAGTTGGAAGCGACAATGGTCATTTAGTCAATGGTCACGTAGTCAATTGAAGGTCATGTAGTCAATGGTCTTGTAGTCAATTAAAGGTCATGTAGTCAATGATCACGTAGTCAGTGGCCATCTAGTCAATTAAAGGTCATCTAGTCCAAATGCCATGCAATGAACGGGGACAGCGGTCTTCTTAATGGTCTTCTTGGTTTCTTTCCACCATGAAATGATAGGAGTGAGTCCCAAAATTCATCTTTCTCTCTGATCTTATTTTCCATCAGGATGTAGGAGCTCAGATAACCATACACAGCCATCCTTGGGTGAGGGATGGAGCTTGAGCTGGAGCTCGCAGCCCGCTCCCCTGCTCCTGCAGAGCAGCGCTGCAGTGCCTAACAAGCAGAAATGAGCCGTGGTGTGGTGAGGGTTTTATGTAACGTGGGAGAATGGGGGAACCCAATGTCTAAGGAGGGAAAATTGCTTCTTCCATAATGACTGTTCCGCTGCTTAGTACAGAGTGGAATAATTAGGGTTTCTTTTCTCTTTAATTAGAAAATGGCAAACATAGATTAATCAATTACAAATGCCTCTTTATACTGCAGTGCACTGTAATTAACATTACTTAAATGTGTTAACAAAGTAGGAGGCCTGTATTTGTAAAGCAACTTCTTGCTGCTTTTTCTTTCCCCGGATTCCCAGCTTGCAACGTCTGAACCTTTTCCGTTTTCCCTTTCTCTTCCTCTCCCCTCTGTTCCTTCTGCAGAGATTTAGCAGCTCTCGATGGGATTTTCAAACCATTATGGACCGCATAATGTTAGTGAAATTGTGCTGTCCAAAACCCTTTTGGCTGGAGGAGTTAACCCAGGGGAAGAAGTGGAATCGGCAAATTCGCTGGGGTCGCACACGACAATAGCAGAGTAAAAATCCAGGAAATACAATAACTTGATTCATTCCTTGTTTCTTAACACCGCTGCCAAAAGCGTGATTAAGTCACAAAGAGTTCGATTTGGGACACTTAGGAACAAAACCCCGGCTCCATTGACATGGTCTATTTTCAGAGTACATCTAGTGCTTGTGCTCGCTGCGATGGGCCGGCATTTAATAGCCTCAGAAGTAATGGAGGGACAAAATTAGCAGAGGATGGAGTAGGGGAGGGTGAAGGGAGGGCTTTGGGGTGGAAGCACACAAACAGCAGCACAGGAGGAAGGCAGGGAGCTGCTCACCTGCAACTGAGGCCGGACAGCGCTGGGAGCAGTGCCCGTGGCTCCTCCATGCGTTGCTGCCATCTATTGGGAGCAAGTGGCTTGCTCTCACCTCGATTCCCCCGCCGGGGACCGACGAGATGTCCAACCCTACTGAGATGTCCAACCCTACTGAGATGTCCAACCCCAGCCACGGTGAGTGCATCACCTCCTTGTTGTGGGATCTTCAAGGCTGTAGTGCTTTAGGGCATACCCCTTCTGCACACACTGCTTATATTCCAACTCGGGATATTCTGTGCTTCTGTGACTCTGCGATTCTGTGATCTATGAGCAGCCCCATATTTCCCTTCTGGACTTCTAAGTGTTGGCATTGCTCCATCATATTCAGTTTTGTGGTGCAGTGATTGCAGTAAGTATGGATACATAGGAAGTATTTGAAAGCAATGCTACTTAAAATTTGAATGCGCCAGAAAACTCTGACCTCCTGCACTGTTTCTGCATCGCTATTTTGAATGAGTTTTGAAGGAACAAACAAACCAACCAACCACATGGTGACCAGAAAGGATAAACGTGTGGCCCCAGGGGTGAGAGCTGTGTGCACGTGGTGCGTGCCCTGGTTGAGAGGTTTGTGACTATCAGGTTTCTGTAGGTGGCTGCCTGCTCCTTTCTTCTCTGCTGTAATTTAAAGACACTTAGCACCTTGGATCTGCCCCAAGATGAAATAGGTAGAGCAGGGAACGGTATCGCTCGCACGTTCATCACAGCACGAAGCCAATGGAAAAACAGGTTTTGCCATTATCTCATGTCTTTGTCCCAGTGAAGAATAAGGCACAGTTCAGTGTTTTCCACCCTGCCCAGTGCATGTGATGCAGCTTATTGCTTTGCCTTGCAGTCATCCCTCCATCTCAGGAAGGTGGTGATGCAAATATGAGCATCCCTATTCGGCCAAGAGCATCCACATTCTCATTCTACTGTGCCTGTCACTTCCCTTAGACTGGCAACAGGTCAGCCCCTCTGGTACAGCTCTTGGTGATGGCTGGTTGCAAGATGCTGTCGTTTCGGGGGTGATGGGCACCGCATCAAATGAAACAGATGCTCCTTCCCAGCACAATCTCGCAGGGACTAGCCAAATATAGCAGCAGCGTTCTGCTCTCTTGCAAAGCAGCTCCATTCAAATTCACAGCTGGTGTGTTCCTACCTCCCATATCGCCATGCAGCTCCTCCAAGCCCCTCTCACTTCTGCATGAAGGGTATGCTCCAGCCCCACTCTATTGAAGGGGAGAGGGCAATATATCGTATAGTTTATCTGCATCGCTTGGATCCATTAAGAAATACTGCATAAAGCAGAGTTTGTTGTATCCCACCTGTGTTTTGTCCTTCGTTGGCACATTTCCTTGAGACTTCAGATAAAAGTGAAAAGGGCTTTTATGTTTTATTTCTAAACCTTCTAGAAGCAATTAGGTGAAAAGCGCTCTGCCTTTAATAAGCTGCACATGCACCAGTCAGTGGGCCTGACTGCCAAAACCTGCCCTGCCCAAGAGGGAGAACACGTGCAGCCATGCACAGAAGGACCGTTCACACTGTGAGCATCACCTGGTGAAGGATGCAGACCCTCCGGATCCCAAAGTTTGATGCAAAGCAGAGACCGCTGTGAGCGGGGCCCTTGGGAAGTGGTTTTCTTGGTGCATAGCGTGCACCCATCTACCCAAGAAACGAGCCTGGTTGATTCCTGTATTCTTTCTCTTTTAATGTGCGAAGCTGGAGATGCAGCTGATGAGGGTGCTCACTATCAAGTACGTGGTTTCAATTTGGGATGCTGCTGGCCCTCCTCCCGGGAAGGATGCTTTGAACTGAAGCAGCGGCATGTGGCTCACCACAGCTCTGCTGACACAGGAGACGTGGAGCCTTTGAGAGCTGCCTCCCTGCTCCTTTCATGCCGTTATGTTGTGCGGAAGCCGGGACCACAGCAGCGCTCTGGGTGGGAGGCTGAAGAGCTGTCTCTCCTCCTAGATATTGGCTGGCTCGGAACAAGAGTGCGTGTGGGAGGGGTTGCATCTTATATGCTCGAGGATGCAAAGGCAAACAGCTTTGTTAGAATGTCACCGAAGATGATTTTGGAATTGATAAGGATGAAGCAGCTGGTGCTTCACAGAGCAGTGAGCAGCACTGTCAAGAGGGCGAGGGGGAAGGGGACAGAAGTTGGGATGGCAGAGTGCTGGGAGAAAGGGGATGGAGTGATTACATGGGAGTGGGGCTGTGGGGTTCTGTTTGTGCCTCTAGGAATAGATTTTGATCAGTGGGCGAGCAGTCAAGGAGCAGGATGCTCAAATCCTCATTGAGTTCTGGTCACAGCTGTGCATCAGTTTTCGCCTCTGTAGAGTACGGACAGAAGGTTCCCCTTGAAAAAAGTTTTGTGGAACTTTGTCCATGAAATATATTCAACAGTGTTGGGGAGAGGAGAATCGTAGAATAATTGAGGTTGGAAAAGACCTCTGAGATCCCCAGCCCACCCCCAGCATGCCACTGACCACATCCCTCAGTGCCACATCTCCACCATTCTTGACCACCTCCAGGAACGGTGATTCCACCACCCCCCTGGGCAGCCTGTGCCAATACATCACCACTCTTTTGGAGATACCGACTTCTTTATTTCTTGTGTTCCCACCCTGTGAGGTTTAGGTTAATTTGGCTTGTATTTATCCTCTTGGAAATAATAAGGCACACTGAATCAGCACTTGAATGCAAATAGAGTAAAATCAAATTCTATTGCATGTTCCGCAGTACCATGTGCTTACCATATCACATAACTTATGTATGTTTATTTCTCAATAGCAACTGTCCATCACAGAGTGCATTTATGTAATAACTTAGTTGAAAGTGAGTTTTTCTCAGAGAGCTTAACTTTGCAGTGATGAGTGCTTTCAATTTCCTGGAAGTACATTTGGTGCAGTAACTTCTGGTTAGGCCTCTTTTATTTAAAAAAATATTGCAGATAAGATCTCTGAAAGACGCATTTTAAACCTCTGATATATGAGAAGGGCTGCGTCTGAGCAACACAACCTGGGAAATGACCATTGCTTTTTCTGAGTGAGGGTACAAGGGCACTGTGCTGCAGGCACGCTGAACTAAAAATCTGTATGTTTCTTAAACAGGAATCATTTACTAAAGAAATAACTTGCAACTAACAAACATAAATAGACTTGCACATAGCTTGAGTTCCAGCTTTGTCTTCTTTGTTTACCAGGAATTTGTCAGACAACTGTCTAGGGCTCTAATATAACCCATAGAGACTTCAGGCAGCTACATAATATATTGCAAGAAAAACTTTATGCAAGGCATCTCTTGCCCAGAAATTCACAGCCTGTTCCAGTGCTTCTTGTTTCTAACCATAACCATGCTGAAAAATTCTCCATCACTTGCAAAAAATAAGCGTGCTAACTGCTTTCTGACACCAATAGGTCACTTGGGGAATAGGTCACCTGGAGAGTTCCCAGCACAGCAGAGTGTCAGTGAATGTCAATGTGCAGATTTTAGTTCTGATGAGGACACCTGTGCCCACATCCTGTGGAATCCATAGAATCGTGAAGGTTGGAAAAGAGCTCTAAGAGCCACAAGTCCAACCATTGACCCACCACCGTGCCCATAGAATCATCAGACTGGGAAAAGACCTCCAATAACACCAAGTCCAAATGTCAGCCTATCCCCGCCATGCCCACTCATAGAATGATAGAATCATTAAGGTTGGAAAAGGCCTCCAAGATCCCAAAGTCCAACCCTAACCCATCCCAACCCATCCCCACTAACCACGTCCCTCAGTGCCACATCTCCACAATTCTTGGACACTTCCAGGGACAGTGACTCCACCACCTCCCAGGGCAGCCTGTGCCATTGCCTCACCATTCTTTCAGAGAAGAATTTTTTCCTGATACACAATCTAGGTATCAGGATAAGTTTTACTGCAGCACCCACTCCATGCATCCAAAGATGAACGATCAATTTTGCCTTCTGCCATGCAGGTGAAGACCCTACGGACTGATTTGGGAAGGGGACAGGGTTGTCTGGACACTGGAGCTGGTGCTGCCTTTTCAGACAGAAAAGTGTAAAAAAAGGAAAAGAAAAGCAAAGAAAAAAGTGCAGCTCTATTCAGCCTTTTTAATGAGAAAGCTGAGGCCGCCGGGGGGATGGGAAGGCAGGCACAAGTCTGGCAAATCCTTTGAAGAGTTTGGACCAGCGACTGAAATGTATTTAACTGTTAGATATGAAACTCCAGCCTTTCTCCCCCCAACCCCCCCCTTTTCAATTAACAGTTGGTCCCCAGGCTAACAGCCTGCTGATTCACTCACACGGCCATACAGCTGATGCTTCATAAAGTCTCTGTGTTAATCTAATCCCTAAATAGCTCTGGTCTCCATCACAGTCGCAGCGGCGATTTCGGTTCCAAATTGTAATTTTATTCTCGTTGCCTCTGAAAAGTCAATAGGTTCCTGGAGGCGTTGCCTGCCCGTCGGATGGAAAAGGGCTATTGTACACCCAATTTAACATGCCCTTCGGTATGGACAGGGCATGACCCAGAGCTGCAGAAGTCAGAGAGGCTTTCCGAGAGCTCAGAGTGGGCTTTTGGAGCAGGGCTGTCTCAGGCTATTCTCAGTTTCTGTCTATATATTTAGATGGGATTCTGTGCCTGTATTAGGGCCTTCCACTGCTTCTCATAACCAGAGTAGCTGAGCAACTCTGCATTCTTTGCATCCTTGCCCAAATTTGCACTTTTATTCCCGGAAGCCACGCTGAAGTGCAGAGCTGGTGTGAAGGGAATGAGTTTGCAGATTTTGCTGTGAGCTGGCTGCCTGGTGGCATTGTACACTAAAATAACCAAAACTCCAGCCTATTTTTAGAACTAGAGCATTCTCAAAAGCTTCCTGCCTTCATAATTTTTTTTTCCCCTATTGTTCACTACTTTGGGCTGCACTGTTGCTCCAGGCTTAGCCCCAAAAGCATAACTGCCCCAAAGAAGGGATTTTTGGTTTCTGTGACATGGGCTCTTGTTTTACATTGTTGTACACACAGCCCTTCTAGTTGTCTGATAATTGCTGCTAATCAGCTCGTGTCCATGCAAAGCTTTAGGAGATCTTTTCTACCTTGGGTCCAGGTATGGTATTTCATAAAACCATAGAATTAATAGGGTTGGAAAAGACCCCTAAGATCACCAAGTCCATCCAACCCATCCCCACTATGCCCACTAACCGCGTCCTTCATTGCCACATCTTCATTCTTGAACAGCTCCAGGGAAGGTGACTCCACCCTAACTCTTATTTCAAAGCAAAACCTTTCTTCTTGCCTGCAATTTCTGGAAAAGATATAAGCGATTTTCACACATTTCCCCTTTTTCTCTCATTAATGCTATCTGAAAACCCTTAAAATTATACCTGCAAATTGCTCTCATCCACCGTCGGGAGTTCTCCATAAGAAGAGACGATCTCAGCTGGGAAATCAGGAGCTTTCTGCTACAAGATTGCTAAAAGCTCTTCAAAGATTTTGTAGGCTCTTTGGGTTAACTGTTCAGTAGGATACACTGGTCACCATAGAGCAATTGTCTGGATCTGGGGCTGACTGGACATTAACCAAAGCTTCTTCTATGACTCCGTGATCTTGTAGACCCACTGTAGACCCATCTTGTAGACAGTTCCATCATGCATCATAGCATCATATGTCTGCAACATTGGAGATTTCAGAGAATTGCCACCAGCTCGAAAGCAGTGTAGTGAAGGATGGGGAGTATTTGGGAGGGGGAAGAATAAGACTTCACCAACAAATTGGCAAAAGGGTGGAAGAAGGAGGATAAAATTGGTGAAGTCTATCCAGTCCTTAACCCGCCCTTCTGAATAGCACAGGTTGGTTTCCGGTGTTCTCAGCCTTTGTCCATCCGTGTCTTAAATATCACAGGAGATTAAGCTTCAAATTACTTGTGTAGCGTGTCCAGCCAGGTCTTAAATATTTAGATCTGAAGCGAGCTGTTGGTGAGTGGTTGGATGGTGCCATGGTGCACGCGGGGCGGTGGTGGCCTGGTGACACCCAGCAGGTCCCGTCAGTGGGAAGGCAGCTGGCAGGAAACGGGCCCCTTCCTCAGGGTATGAAGAAATATTTCCTTGAGCACAGGGATTAACAAAGCCTGGTTTCCCACAGATCTGTGTCGTGTGGGCAATTGTTAATTGCTAGTGAAGCTTTTCCCACAACTGGGGCTTTTGACATCTTCCTTCTCTCCTTTTCCCCATATTTCCCCTGGAGCTCTGGTATCCAGCGTGGGGTGCGCAGGTTCTCTAGGTTTGGGGTGGAGTGCTTTGTAGGGTTGTCTTCTGACAGCTATCCTTGCTTACAACTTGTTTTCCCCACATTTGTGGTGGTGGGGAACTCCATCATACACAGCTGAAAGTGCCCGGGGAATTAAAATGATCGGAAGTGTGCACGCTCCCATGCATATGCAGTGTTTGTAGAAATGTCACCTTGTTAAATCAGGCTAAAATTACCAAGGATGGATTTGAAAATCACGGCAGGCTTTTTGAACCTCGTCGGTTTGTTATTAACTTAGTGGGTTGGGGGATTTTCTTTTCATTTTATTTTAGGAGGAATATTGGTTTTTTTTGTTTGGGTTTTGTTCTGTTCTGTTTTGTTGTGGTTTTTTTTTTGGCTTTTTGTTTTATATAGAGCCCTGTAGTGATGTTTGGAATGAAAATCATGCACGATAAAGTTCTGCACATCTTAAAATGAAGATTGTGGGCATTACCGTGGCTCATTCAGTGCAGACAGAGCAGGACCAACATCCTGATTTATTTGTTTTACACTCCGGCTGAGATGTTGGTTGCTTGATATTCACCATCCGCTTGTGTATCAGTGCCTGTATCAGTTTCCCAACTCTTTCATGGGGATAAAAGAACTCCTTTGTTCTATTTAGAATTAAAACTGAGCTAAGACAGTGGCGTTTCCCAGAAAAACACCCTCAGCTTTAGGTGTTTGTGATGGACAAAGCTGCTGCTCTGCTGGTGGATGTCAGCGAGAAATCCCAGCCAAATTCTTCCATGTGCTGGCATGAACTGGGGCAAACTCCCAGTTCATATAAGGCCTTTAAATGCATATTCCTATGGCTGAACACCAGATAAGTGACAATTAGGAAAGACAATCAATTTGTGGCTGCTCTGGTTTTAGTTCCCATCTGATGCAACAGCAATCTGGAAGACAAATCTTAATTTAGGACTACAAAGGGATTGTTCTCTCAGAAGATAACGCGCTGCAGTCCGGGCTGTTATCTTCCGTGCAAATTGATTGTCCCATTTAGCGATGTCTCAGTGTTCCCATAGCTGGTTCAGGAGTTGGTTTGATGCCGAAATTGGCACTGCGGTGCTGGGTGAGGGCTGGGGGTGAAACCTTTGTGCTGTTGGATGTGTTCTGCAGGATGCTCTGCATCCCTGAGCAGAGGGACAATGGGGGAAAAGTGAACTGAAGCCATAAAAGTGGTCCCGTAGGAAACGGGTAGAGGTGACACTGCCCATATCCCCCTTGCAGGTAGGGGACATTCTCAGATCTTGTCCATCGTTGTCACCCTTGAGCATCCTTTATCCTTTTCCCTTCCATTTGCTCTGCTCCCCAGGTCCCACTTTCTGTTAGGACTCATCTATCTGCTTGGTAGCACCTTCTCCAGGCTGAAGCAGGTTCTCTGACTAAGCTAAAAATTCAGGTTCTTCCCTGCTTCATTGGTGACTGCAGAAAGCTCCAAGCAGCTGTCGGATTTTTATGCAAGCCCTTTTCCTCTTCTATTTTAAGTTCAGTTTTGATCAAAAAAAGAGGATGGGGGAGAGAGGGGAAGAAAAAAAAAAAAGGAATCTGCTTGGAAACCACAGTACGTTACTCAGAGCTCCCTGCTTCTTTTTCCTGCTTGCTGGGTGTGAGGTGCAGTGATAAAACACTGCTGGAACTGAACCTGCCCACAGGGATGAAGTCAGGGGGCTGGGGATGCCCCCTGGTGGGTTGGTGGTTGGACTGGATGATCTTCATGGTCTTTTCCAAACGTAATAATTCTGTGATTCTGTGGGGATGGTGGTGGTGGGTTGACAGTTGGACTCGATGGTCTTAGTGGCCTTTTTCAATGTGAATGATTGTATGATTCGAAGCCAGCTTGATTCTGACATAGCCCAGCCCTTCTCACTGCCCACTTTGAGTGCTGAGCGTCTCCCTTGGAAGCCAACCCATGAACTTCAGCTAGGCGATGCACGGCTCTTCGCAGCCCTACTTATTTAGCAATGTTCAGAGTTTGCCATTCAAAGCAGCAGATGGGGAGGATTGTAGGCACTGCAAGCAGAGCAGGGTTGGAAACAAGCTGTGTTTCTGCTTGGGTTTAACCTCCTGGGGGATCTGGGGGTAACGCTGTGCTCAGGACTTTGCATGGTGATGGGGGAATTGAGGGCAAAGCAGCCTCAATCCTCTCTCCATGGTTTGGGGAGGAAAGAGGAGGATGGTGCTGCCTTTTCCCCCCGGTGGCTTAACAAGTCTTAGATGGTGAAACCACAGAATCACTGAAGTTGGAAAAGGCCATTAAGATCATCAAGTCCAACCATCAACTCATCCCTTCCATGTCCATAGAATCATAGAACCATTAAGGTTAGAAAAGACCTCCAGGATCATCAACTCCAACCATCGCTCATGCCCACTAAACCATGTCCCACAGAAAATGAGACCCCATCACTGGGACTGAATTCACGTTGGGTGGGGATATGGGGGATGTCTTTTACTGAGATCGTCTCTGAGCTCATGGTTTTACCATCAGCCCTAAAAGGAGCAGAATTTACTGCTCATGTGGAACCTCAGGGAAAGTATGGAAAACCTTCCTGGTTTTCATCTAGGACAAGGAACATCCAGCAGTCTGTGCTCTGATGAGCCCCAAATCCAGGAGGTACAGTGACTCCAAGGGAGTCCTTAGCGTTGCATTGGCTGCTAGTCAGCCCCTGGCACAGAGATCGGGATCGTAATCCCCGTAGAGGCTTTCCCATTTGCTTCTATATGTTTTGAATTATGATCTACTCACTCATCTCCCCCTTATTTAACAAGCACTGTGTTCTTTAGGGCTTAGCAATTAATGTTTTTTCCATGAGAATAATTCTTCTAGCTTCTGAAAAAATCATGGGGAAAGAATGATTCCCATGTTAAATGCTCTTGTCAGTAGGGTAACCAGCGTGTTTAATATATCAACTTTAGGATCTGTAATTTGTTACGGTAATAAAAACTACAAAATGACACTCTTGCAAAACAAATTCCAGTAACTATTGACTAGAAAAGTTTCAAGAGACTTTCTCAAGAGCAAAGTGAGAATGCTGCCATGTCATTCCCTTTTTTCTTTTCTTTTTTTTTTCTTTTTCCTCCTGTGTTTTTTTTTTTTTAAAAAAAAGCTGTTGTGCAAATTGAAATGTATATTGCTGGCTGACTCCTGCCTGCCTCATTTCACACCTCGTGCTGAGGACACCCTGCAAGAGGCCGAGCAGGGATTGCTCCTGCCTGCCTATAAACAGGGGAGAGATCTTCCCAAGGATCATGCAGAAAAAGCAATTTCATGATTCATGAAGGCTCTGGCCATAGATCTTGCAAAGAAATGCTTGGCAGCTTTAGAGAATAGCTGGGTTTATTTTAACCTTTAAGAATGACACCAATTTCACAGCTGTTAATGCTATGTGGCTCCTACGCTTTCCAATGCAAATTGCACATGAAGGGCTAATACATTTTGATGAAAGGGGGGGTGAGGCAGAATCTCCATATTAATGTGCCAATATCTTTGTTCTGAAGTGTTTAATTTTATGCTTTAATGAGAGATCCTCTTTCTGGTTAAGGCAAGCCTTTGCAAGAAACTATTTGGATATTTGCTGGTGTCATCAGGCTGTGGAGCAGGGAGGGGGAAGGACTGATGGTGAGGTTTGGGGCAGAATGGGGGTCCTCTGGAGGTGTGGGGGTCCCTCGAATCGGGGTTAGGATTAACTCCTGCTGCAGCCAAATGAATTGTGAATTTGGGCTCAAGAGAGGAAAGAGAACATGAAGGGCTGGAAGGATTGTGTTAACTCTGTGTGTCAGAATTCTCTCCAAGCTCGTGGCCATGGACATTTGGTTAGAGTGGAGGAAAGCTGTCTGCAGTGCCCTCAGGGGGTTGGTTTTGCCTTCCATTGAGGGGTATTTCCAGTGGCCAAATCACAGCCAGGTACTGCAAATTGAGTGCTGAAAGTTCTTAATCTCTAATACATAGTGCACATCCGGGCTTAATCAAAATCCCATTGAAACAGGCAGTCAGGATTTAGAGAATGGGATTACAAGTAATGCTGGGTTATTATTATTAATCGCTTTTCATCATACATACTGCGTTTACAAGATACAAAACAAGCCTAGCAGAGATATACTAAAATATGTAATTGCTTTTATTGAAAAAATCAAATTGTGCGGGGTGAATAAATCATGTAGTACAGCAACACGAGAACACCTTTAACTTGCTTTAACAATTAACTCAAACGCAGCACAAGACAATAGTTGCAACCTTATGCTGGGCATTAAGCGATTGTACATTAAACATACAGCGGTCACGACCCAATTAAACCTATTCTGCCTTTTTGCATATAAACCAGCGTTATTAAATCCCTTTGTTTAGCAGGAAAATTGTGAGCAGTTTTTTTCTCGTTCTCCTTACTGCCAGGTTTATGGAGCGAAGGCCAACGAGACGGCTCCCAGTGGCTTTGTTGGGGCAGACACCCAGGTAACTCAACTTGCATCCTGCCTCTTGGAACAAGTTCTGACATCACGGACTCCGGTGCAGCCAGGGTTATTCATTTGGGCTAAGCAGATTAAAAGGTTCTGCTTAGCCTCTCCCTTACTTTGCTTTTATACTGTCCGTGTAATTGAAGCTACTCCTGGTTTATAACTCCGCAACGAGGAATCGCATCCAGACAGCATGCAGTGACGCATCAGAAGGATGGCGCAGATGAAGGGCGAATATTGAATTCGGCGGTTAGCCTAATGTGCACCTGTTGAGGAGCTGGTCTGGCGAGATGTGCACGGGCGGCTGGCGAGCTGTCAAGACCCAGGGTTTGCTCCTTTCCCATGAGGTTCAGTGCACAGAATCACAGAATCATTGAGTTTGGAGAAGACCTTCCAGATTATCTCATCCAACCATACATACCGAGCTGGACTCGGTAGGTCTCCAGCGAGACTCCAGCCATCAATTTGAGTTGGACTCAATAGGTCTCCAGTGAGACTCCAACCAGCAGCTTGAGTTGCACTCCGTAGGTCTCCAGTGAGTTTCCTACCGTCAACTTGAGTTGATGGCTAAAATGGAGCAAAAAACAAACAAAATTGGGTGCCACAGAGTTGTGTTTTACACCAAAATGTCCAGTTTGGGTTATTTTTTTTTGCCTCGTTTTGGCTACCAAAGAGATGGGGGACCCAAATGGTGATGATTCAACTGAGCTGATGATTGGAGTCTCATTGGAGACCCATTGAGCCTCATCACTAAATCACTAAACCATGTCCACTAGTGCCACATACACGCATCTCTTTAATCCCTCCAGGAATGGGGGCTCCACCACTTCCCTAGGAAGGCCATACCAATGCTTGATCGCCATCTCCATTGGGAAACTCCTCCTGATAATCCAATCTAAACCAGAGGACGCATGCTCAACGCAGCGCGATGCGGCTTTGCAGCCGTCCCCTAGAGCACCGTAACCGAGCCGGCTGCCGGCCGAGCCACGAGGAAAGGGTGGGGTGGCTGCGGACGTGTGTGCCAAAGTGTCGCCGTGCTGTTCGCTGGGAAGGAGCCGACGTGCGGGGCCGATGCAGCCGAGCGTGGCTAACTCCCGAGGTGCTGCAGTTGCTCACGTCCCTCCGGAGTGCAGCGAATGCAATGGGTCCGGGCTGGGGAGGGGGCTGAAAGGTGGGAAGGCATCGAGTTACACAAAGG
>JANHGO010002566.1:0-29586 GCA_024606505.1 Aquila spilogaster
TGCTGATCATTTGGCCTCTTGTTTACCATTTTAAGGGATTTTTATCATATTCTCCGTTCTTATTATCACACTTCCCGTGCTCCTTGCACTTTCTTCTGTTTAGTTAAAACTAATGCAAGAAAGTACTCTTACAGTCCAGTCATTCTTTCCTAATGGAATGACTGAGGAAGCATTTTTCCTTTCTCTTCCTGGGTACCTTCCCCAGAGATTTATTACAGCCTGGTTGTAGTTCTGGCTGTAGTACAAAAACAGCTTTCTTCTGTGTTTTATGGTCTCCCTCACCTTTCTGGTTATGACAGTCCCCTGCTTCGTCACTCTTCTACTTGCCCTTTGAAAATATGGACTTCTACCTTCTCTATGTCATTACCTCAGCAGTTTCTGGTCGTTTTGCTTGTTTGCTTTTGCCATCCTGGTGCTAGCCAAGAAAGTGCTGGTGACTGTCCTATTAAATAACTCTTGGCAGTTAGAAACTTATCCCATATGAGTGTTCCTGGACCTGGTAACTATTTCCCCAGTTCTTTGCCAGAGGGTCTAGAGGCAGAGAGCTGTTCTGCTTTCTGTTCTTACACCTGCTGCCAGCAGCTCCCCAGGAAGCAACACAACGTGTGGAGTGGTGGCACCCCTTCATCTTCAATAAGGGAGGCTGGCAACTCTCATGGGATAAGAAGGCTTTGCCTTTGCATCTGTCCCTGCTCTGACATCCTTTCATGTAGGATTTGCAAGTGAAGACGAAATGAAGTTGATTTGGTTTTGGTAAGAATCAAAGACTTGGTAGGCGACTGGAAATAAAATTGTTAAGCAGATGATGACACAGTGTGCCACTTGTGTTCAGTGACAGGCAAGTACCTTGCAGGCTACAGAAGGCATTGTGCTGCTTGGCTGCCCTGCATCCCAGCTCATCCCCGTTGCCATACCATGGGGCTTGCAGATAGCACGCTGCTCCAAGGGCCCCCTGGCCACCATCTGAGCCTGCTGTTGGCACAGAGTAGAGAATATAGCTTAAGAAACAAGAGTTATACAAACAGATGATTAATATCACACCTCTGGCACCACATCAAGATTAAATGAGACAGTTATCTGGACTGAGCTGGGAGGGAAGGTATTCACCTTCACCATGCTCCCTTTGTGCTGATGACTTGCTCCTTGGGATGCCATTGGAGCACAGAAGAGAGACATTGGTGGGCATATTGGGAGAAAGGGAAGCTGTCAGGTGAGGGCAAGAGTTCAAGAACTTGTTAGGAGAACCCTCTATGCTGCAGAGTCAAAACCAAACTCCTCTTTATATTTTGTGCATCACACACTGTGCACCAAGGAGATTGGGATAATGTAAATTGTAACAGCAAAGAATCTTGTAAGAATCTGATATCTAAATATGAAAAACTGTGTGTTATCTATATCTTCCCTTTTGAGGGCCTTAAATAACGCTTCTGGGTGCTGCAAATGAGTGGTTACAATTCCATGCTCTACTCCATTTTCCCAGTGAAGGGCTGTGTGGAGCCAGACGTGTGAAGTGCTCAGCTGAGTAACGTAATGAAATCCAGATGACAGGGTTATTTGGGCACATGGCTGGGCTTTGGTCCAGGTATGGAAGAGTTCTTCTTTTACTGCTTTTGGGATAAAATCCCTATAATCTGACGTTGCTGTCGTATGCCTTGTGGAAGTCTGTGAGATTTTGCTGGAACCTGCAGGATTCAGTTATTGGCTTGTGTTTCATTTGAATGTTATTTTTACTTGCATGAATCTTCTATCTTTTATTTATTGTTTAAATCTGTGGGATTTCATAAAGCAGAAGGAATA
This sequence comes from Aquila spilogaster, assembly GCA_024606505.1. NCBI lineage: Eukaryota > Metazoa > Chordata > Aves > Accipitriformes > Accipitridae > Aquila > Aquila spilogaster. The sequence goes on from JANHGO010002566.1 coordinate 1,798, forward strand.
CTGACTAATAGCTAGGCCTAGGCATCGCAATCATGTGTGTCATAACATCAGGTGCATTACATAACCAGCAATTGGTTTTGCCCCATTCCCAGGCATCTGCAGAGTGCACTCGATGCAATACCACTGCTTTTCTAAATAAAGCTTTGTGATTGAAACCAAGAAAAATGCACTTCCTTAATACACCCGGGGAATCGTGGAGGAAAATTACATACGAGTCTACCGAGTCGTAGTGATGTAACGTAGACCCTGTTTGCTTTTGAGCTCATTGCTTATTACGAAAATATGCAAGTAATGAGGAAAATATAAATGCCACAAATTCACTATAAACGTAAGAAAGACCATGTCAAAACTACTGAAAGGAAACGGCATGACACATGGAAATGAAGGAGTTAAACCTCCAAAACAGCAGCTGGACTGTTCTTATCTTTAATGTCTTCAGTTCTGTTGCAAAGAAAATGAAATCTTTGAACAAGGAAACAAATCATTTCAATTAACTGTGCTCAGTTTTCTACAGATTTGAATGAAATACCTGAAAATTACTGATATTCTTCTCCAGATCTCATATAAGGATAAGAAATACAGCTTCTGCAGCAGACAGACAGTGCTAAGTACAAGATAAGTTACCAAGGAAATATTCTCCAGCAGTGCTCGGGATCCCTTCTCCTGCTGAGCTGTGGGTGTGTGAAGCATTTTAGCAGCCAGTTCCTCCATCTGTACTACAGCGGGCTGGCAGCCAGGGGAAGAGCTTGATCAACAGCCTCAAGGGGATGTGACTTACCAGCCAATCAGTAATCTGTTTGGCTGTTTTGTGTTTTGTAGATGGATTGCTTTAAAAAAATATATAAAAAAAAAAAATTATCTGGAAATGGCCAAAGTAGCAGCCCACCTGCCAGCAGCCCAGGCTTTGCCAAGCAATTTGTGCTGCCATCCAAATTATCCGGAAGGTCCGATTCAAAAACAGAGCCGCGGGCAGGAAGAGAGGAGCGCTGGAGACGTTTTGAAACTGCTTCACTGACAGAAAAAGATTCTTCAAAGGAATGCAGTTCTGTTTGATTTCTGCCTCTGGAAACGCACTGTGGTTTCCTGCGCAGTGTATGGCCTGCGGCAGGGGGGTGCAAAGCAGCAATTGAAGCAATCTGAGCCAAAGGAGGCCGTGATAGAAGTCCTCCAAGGAAATGTCCATGTACTGTAGGCATGGGAAGAGAGGGCTGGATGGTTTGGTGAGCGGCCCTACTTCTTCTGGAATCTATCCCACAGTTGGATGGGCAGCAGGTTTCCACAGCATGCTGAGCTTGGGTTTACTGAGCTCACGCAGCTTACAGCTCTCTTAATTAACACGAGAGCAGATTAAACACTAGATAAATAGAGTCAAAGAGCAATTGAGCACTTTAGTGTGGATCAACTAGATAGAAAATGGGGGTAGTGAGTGATTGTAGAGGAATAAGGAAGATATGACAAGGAAAATGGCGGCTGTGGCATCATCCAGGCAGCATATGCCCCACGGTGGCTGGATTCTTCAAAAGACCAGGACATCCTGGGACATTGAGAGCTGGAAAGGTTTGGCTTTATATGTGTTTGTAAGATGTCCCAAGACATTTTCGGCTTTGGTGGCAAAGGGAGTTCAGTGCTACGCTATTATTGTGTCAGGAATTTTGCTGCGGTGGTTACATGAATCCAGAATGTTTTTAGAGAAGGTGTCTTCTATCAAATGCTGGATAGCCAGTGTCTTGCAGTAAGCAGTATTGTTTGTGCCTTGTATTTTGATAATTGTCCTGTTACACTGGGGCCGGCACTGCTGAGTATCTTTATTGACTATCTGAATGATGGGAATGAGCACATCCTCAGTAAGTTTACAGGTGACGCCAAGTTGGGAGGAAGCATTGATCTGCCTGAGGGTAGAAAGGCCCATACAGAGTGATCTGGACAGGTTGGATTCATGGGCTGAGTGTAATTTTATGAGCTTCAACAAGACTGTGTGTCAGGTCCTACACTTCAGTCACAACCCCATGCATCACTATAGGATTGGGGCAGAGTGGCTGGAAAGCTGTGCAGAGGAAAAGGTGCTGGGAATGCTGGTTGACAGCTAACTGAACGTGAACCAGCAGTGTGCCCAGGTAGCCAAGAAGGCCAATGGCACCCTGGCTTGTGTCAACGGGAGTACGGCCAGCAGGAGCAGCAGGTGACTGCTGGACTATATGATCTCAATGGTCTTTCCAACTGTTATGATTCTGCGATCAGAGGAATAGCACAAGGGTCATTTCCTGCCTATCAGAGAAAAAGAAGGATGGCAACCATGGAAGGTGAAATGAATTTGAATGAAGATCTCTTGGTGCTCAGGCTTTCAAATGAAATGTTTCTCCTTAAGATGCTCTATTACTAGTCGTTTGTAGGCTCCTGCCTTTCTCAAATATCTTCAATTCCTGTTTACTTCAAACAGAGCCAAAGGCACTCTGCAGCTAGCAAGACCTAAACTTTAGTAAATAAAGTTTTTTAAGTAAATATCTAATACCCCTGTTATAGCAAACTCTCCTTGGCATGTGAACAAAGTTTTGTATGCCAGTTCGTGCTAGCTTGGCAATGTACAATCATGTGCAGTCATGCTTAGTAGGACATTGTATTAGGACTCGAAAGTATTTAAGTATGTGCTTAATTTGATTGAGATTTAGCAAATCACATAAGAACTTTAATGCTCTATTCAGCAGTGGGCCATAGTGCAGGAATTCAAGCCATTTTCACAATCAGAACTCACATTGCTTCTTATGAAAAGAAGAAAAATACCAGTAGAAACATGCATTAATTCTGTTGCTACAGTAAATATAGCCATTTCTGAAGACTTATTACAGTAATACTGCGGTTCATAAAAGGCATTTTATATTTTAAATGTAGAGAACGAGTAAGATATATACTAAAGAAGAATATACTTTTACTTCTGCAAGAACAGTGGGTTTGAGGTTACTGTGATTAGTGTGCTTTTCCTCATTGTGCTTCTAATATGGTTATTTGTTATAACAAAGGATGATTTGTCTGAAAGAAGGTATGTTATCTTAACGCTGGTTTTGGTGAACAAAGCCATTTTTAATGATTTCTTTTGTTCGCGTGAATTAATGGAGTGTACTTCACCAACTCTTCCAATTCCATTCTATATCAGGTAGCTTTCTTTCAGTGCCTTTCATTTGCATGCCAGCATTGCATGCAAATAGTATCTCGTGTGCCTTACTATTCGTTATAGGATTGCTTTTAAAATTTGGTATTTTCATTATGTTTTTATGTATTCTTTTTTTTCTCTGTTCGGCATATTCATGTGCTCATGATTTTTACTTGCATAAGTCAGCTAAGAATTTCTTTGCTTGAATGTTAATCTTTCTCAATTCTTCACCCACTAAGTGTGAAGTTAATAGTATTACTGACTGGTTTCTGTGAGGCTGCATGCTGAAAAACATTTCACGTTAACAGGGTAATTGAAACTGTAGCTAATGTGTTGGTCAGAGTTGGTAAGTTTTCTAAAGGCTTCTTGCAGTGATTTTGCAAGAGGTCCTGTGGCCATTATTTTCTCAAGTAAACAATGCATATAGTGAACTGCTCAGAGCGGTAATTCACTGCTTTGCGTGCCGCCTGCGGGTCATGATTCCATCACTCTGCTTCTTTGGGGCACTGGAAGAGGACTCTTGGTGGAGTAAACTCTTGGAGTTAAAGTCACCGTAATTATGTTTTGTCATGAATAATTCTTACAGTTGACTGCACAGATCATGCATGGATCCAGTGAATATACTCTTTTTTGGTGTATTTTTGCAACTAGGGGTATATTTTAAGAAGTCTGTTAAATGTGAAAGTTTTCAAGACTGTAGATTGTATTGGGAACCCTTAGATTTAAACCAATTTGTTACTTCCACTTGTTTTAAAATGTATGGGTTATGATTGCTGCCGCCTTACGAAGTGTGAAATGAGCCTTCTATGTAACATCTATTTCATCTTTCCCTCTCATGTATGCTGCCTCTGTAAGCCAGTTATCTAAAGTTTTGTAAGACTCTGAGATTTTTCCCTTTAGGAAACTAGAAAAAATTGGAAAAAGAGGTCCAATGTGTCCCTGAAAAAGTTAGTGGCAAAACCTTCATCATTGTAATAGTGCGATGGAATTCTAACTTCCTCTGATTCTTGTAGAAGATGGGTTGAATTGGTTGATATAGGGATTACAAATTGTTCTGATAGATTTTACAGACTAAACCTTCGTTACAGAGCTCTGAAGCACTGATGGCAGGAAGTGTGGGAAAGAAAACTGCGTGTTGTTCTCAGTTTTTCTTTCAGAACAGACTTTAAACCAAGGAATCCTATGGCAAGAAATTGATACCAGTTCCATTGTTCAATGTGGGTTTTTATGCCAGACCTCTGCCATTTGAATAACTAGAATATCTGGAAGCTACTGGTTGGTGGGCAGGGAGAGGATGGAAGTGGAGTCTGGAACGTGGAGGTAGGGAAACAGGGAGAAACAGCATAAAAGGAACTTGCATGGTTCCCTGTGAAATTTGGATTTTGCTTTGTTTTAAATTAAGTTTCGGGTTTCTCTGAGCTCTGGTCAGTGAAATTTTTAAAGCAAATTGCAGTATCTTTTCAGAATCACCTCCTGGCAAACTACGATTACTGAGTACATAATAGATACTGTTTGACGGACTGCTATAGATGTGTTCTTGTATGATCAGAATGCATTATTATAGTGGTTATTTCTGAGTTTGGACTGCTGCAAACTCTATAGAAGTAATTTGCCTTTGGGACATGAAAAAATGAAAAAATTCCAATGTGTGGTTACTGTAGCAACTGTGGTTTTCCCCATGAAAATCCCTTTTAAAAAAAAATATATATATATTTTTAAATGCTGTTGGATATTTTTAAATGCTATATGGATAACAAAGCATCTCAGTACATTCCTTTGGAATCCTATGTGCAAACTGAACCAAGGAGGGACGCAGCAGGCTTCTGGGGCATTTTGCACAGAGGAACCTCAAGGATTGCGTAGTTTCTGGGTCTTGTTTGATCAGAGAAATGTACAGAATCATTACAGCATTCATGGTACTAATCCAGTTCCTAAGCATGGTTGCATGTTTGGCTTAACTTCCCAAAACAAAGAAGAATAATGTCATGCATGTACAGACATTTTTTAATCCCCTTAATTGTTAAAAAGAGCTAATGCCTAACAGAGCCACAGCTCCCCCAGTACCTCTGGAAGCATATTGAATAAAACTTTGTCATAATCATGACAAATTTAGTCCTGATCTCGTTAACCTTCTCTGCAGTCAGGATTAATGGCTGGAAGACAAATAGTCATGTCACTAGATTGACCCTGAATAGAAGATTTTGATCAAGACTTCATTTTGATAAGAGTAATGACAGATTTCTTGATCTAGACTGCAGCTTACGATCAGACCTCCAAGCAGCTGTATTTGGAGTTCCCCTTCCACTTTTCTGAAGACGTGCTTTCAAGAAGTCCATTCTAAGTTTAGAAGATGTGAGCAACAGTTAATTACTGATTTTCTTGCTGGCGAATGAGATACCAATTTCGGTGCTGCAGACACTATATCTTTTCTCTTACCAAAGAGGAATTTGTTTCTATGCTGTGCTATGTTTAGCAAAGTTCTTTTGACAGATAATTTCCAAGTTTCACTGAGACAACACCTCAAATCTGGGCTTGGAATGAGAAAAGTGAGATTTAGAGTTGTTTTTTACATTTCTGGTGAAATACAGTCTTTCTGTTGATTGCAGTAGCTTGTCCTGTCAAGGTCAAGAAAGCTTACTGCTTCCTGGTTGTTAGCATATCAACTTGCAGCAGAGCTGAAAGGTAATCTTACAGCTCAATGGGGATTTTACAAGATATTTACAATTTTTAAGGCACTTATCAGGAAGAAGTGTATATATAAATGTGAAAGGTGATCAGGGACAAAAACTGGAAAAGTTATAACTTAAAAAATACCTCTGCTCCTTAAGTAGATGCTGTTGAGTTTTCTTTAATTAGTTGTCTTCATCAACTTCAATATCAGTTTTCTGGAGGAAGGAATACTTAAAGACAACGTAAATGGTAAACTAATATGAAATGTAAACCCTCAAAGTTCAGAATTTCCTTCCATGATTTCTCTGTTGTTTTCAGCGTCTGTTTTGTGTCAGCTTTTCTTCAGTATGACAGACATCTCTTTGAAGAGCTAATTTAATTCCTAGATGTAGGGAAAAAAAGCAACTCGGATTGTATGTGCTGGGAGATCTTGCATTAATAAGGGCATCTTCTACTGTAGAACATTACTGGTGCAGTCACATACCAGAGAACTTGAATCCAGCCACACTTAAAAAAAAATAACTTGGAGCAATTATCCAACAAGAGCTTTACAGGTTGTGCACCAGTTCTTATTTTCGCAGTTAATAAGTACGGTAACCAAATAACAGGTTCTGAATCCGCTGTGGTTATTAATGAATACATTGTCTCCTAAGATGAATTAGAATGGCAGACTGTAAAGATCCCAGCAGAATACTGGAAGTTAAAGTCAATACAAAAAGAACAGATGCTTATGGTATGCCTGCACGTCTTTCTCCCATAAACTTCCCAGCTTGAGAAAACTTTTATTTTAACTGTTTATAGTACATTTACCTTATGTGTATTTGTATTAAGCAAAACATCGCTAATATTTAAAGAAAACCTAATAGCTCATTGTATCCTTATTTCACTAGACCTTGTTTTAAAATAATACGTTTTACCAGTTTCCAGTGATGCTGAACACATAAATAAGATGAAAATTATGCTAGACTAGAAGCATTACTTACATATATATGAACATTTCAGAAGAAAACAACTTTATCCTTCATAGTATTAAAAAAAAATCATAAAAAGGCAAATGTTTGGTACTTATGCTGAGTTAATTTGAAAGCAGCTAGTTGCAGGTGAAGTTTTGTTATCACTAATGATCTCTTTAATTACTTGGTCTTTTCATTGTCATTATCCTTTTCTCCATGTTATTTGTCGTGTTTGTTAAATGTGTTTCTGACAGGAAAATCTCTTACTTGCTGCTTCTTCACCCACTTGTTCGGAATTGTATAGGGAATATGGAGTCAGATTCTCCATTACACGGATTGCGTTGTATCTCCCTCTTCTACGCAGGTTACTCCAAAAGTATTGCCTCCTATTCATTTACACGGAAACCTCAACAGATACAGAGAGCACAATAACACTGTTTGATAGTGCACATTCTCAGCTACAAAGCACTATTTTTCAACATAGTCACCACCATTAGCTGTGCGTTTTCACTCGCCTGCACGCCGTGCTCATAAAAGTCTGCACTAGTGGAAGTGACCACTCTCTGTCACCACTTTCGAAGTGCACCGTCCACCCCTCACTGTATTCACATCCACTGTTCGGTTGCCATCAGCATTCAGGAAGTGCTGATGAATGTCTATAGGCGCCATTTTTTTCCACATGGAGGAATTCAGTTCCACCCCTTTGCTCCATCTGCACTTCCATGTCAGGCGCCATTCTGTCAGAGTGCCCCTCTGCTGCCATCTGTCACACAGCAACAAAATGTGATGGGAATTGGTGGGAAGGTTCAGCCTCTACTGACATCCCACCAACATCCACCTCTGATGTTGTGGGCCAACAGAGTGAAATAGGAGGCACTGCTTTCAGAGCAGCCCTTGCATTTAAGAGACTTCAGCTGACTTTGTCAGAATATGATCTTCTGCCTGCAAACCCCAACCCCAGTACAGGAAGTCTTCCTTTTCACTGGAAGAAAGTGGGTTTTTTTTTGATAAAGGACTTTAAAAGCCTTAGTCACTATCTCTCAGCCACTGGAGGTATGAGGCATTATTGGACGTATTTTCAATAAGCAGAGACTGAGAACTGAAAAGTTTGTGCTAGTAAATGAGTCAAAGATGCAGTAAGTATACAGAACAAAACAGGTTTGTTTTTCCCAGTTAAAATCTCATGTGTGATGCTTCCAGCAGAGGGAAAGACTTGTCTAACACAATCTGTTACGGCTAAAGACAAGTGGTGCCTTGACAGCCAATATCACAATTGTTGAGAATGTTACCCTGGTAATTATCGGCTCCTTCAGAAAGTTGCCCAGTCTTTCTATGGGTGAGCTGAAGAAATAGGATTTCTTTTTGGAGGTTCCCCTCTTAAATCAGTTATGGCAAATCACAGACTCTCAACTGCATTTTTGTGCCTTTTTAAGCCTCTGCTGGGCTCCTCTCCTAGTGGTTATTTTGGTGTCTTTTTGGTTGTTTGTTGGCCTTACATTTTAGTATAAATTGCAGCAAGCAAACCACAGTCCCGACTCTCTCACTTGTTAGTCATGTCCATGTGCTGCACCCTTTGCAGGCAAAAGGAATAAACACGTCCCTTCCCCTTTTGTTTAATAAGGTTTTTCTGTCAGCTTATTCAACACCAGACATCCCTCTGGCTGGTACAGCTGCAATCTGCACGGGCTGGCACGCGAGGGCTTTGTCATAAGAACTCTGGTATGTAGGTCTTGCTTCCAGGAAAATGATGTATGGGATCTTTTTCTTTTTTTTTTTTCTTTTTCTCCTGTAATTAAATCAGCCTATGATGATGATTGCATTATTGGCTTGAGTAAAGAAAATACATCTTCCAGCAGGGTGGTAGGGTAGCAGGAGTTATTTCTGTTGTCCTAGGTACGAACCAAACAAAAATTCCCTCGTTAGTCTTGGGCAGTGGTATGCTGGCAAATTAAGTCAGAGCAAAGATTTGGCATAACCGTTTGCTTGCTAACATCCAAATGGCTATGACACAACTGGTAAAAAAAGAAAAAAAAAAAAAGGTAACTCGTGTGACCGTCTTTACAGGAGGGACAACTTAGATTAAACTACCTAAAAATAGCTACGAGAAGTAACCTATGAAAATAGGTTAATTAAGTAGTGAATGGGCATTGGGAGAACAGACAGGGACAAATGTGATCATTAAGTTGACTCTATGCTAAATTTATTCAGTACCAGAATTCATTTTTTTTCCAAGGTTAAAAAATGATAATTCAGGAGTGCAGAAAGCTGTAGGTCAGCTGACATGAATCCTTCTTCCCCCTCCGTTCCCCAAAGCACAAACTCTTTTGGGATGATAACTGGATTTTCTTTTTTCCTTTTTTCTTTCGACAGCGCATTGCACAGTGATAATTGTAGATCAGATGCCTGATCACAATTGGAATTTTAACAGTGGATATATCTGTTATTATATCTCATACAGTGGTCAGATTACAGAGGTGGCTCTGCTGAAGCCCGCTGTGTCTGTAGCTCAAAGCAATGAGAAAATACTTTGGGAGGCATGTCAACAGCTTGGAGCTATTCCAGTTTTACCCTGTTCATTGTTAGTTTTTTTCTCAACTGTTTTGCTTTCTGCGGTTGAAGCTGAAGAATGTGAATAGGTGGATGTAAAGCCTCCAAACCTCAGCTGCGTGTGTGAGGATGGTGATATTTGTCTGTTGTTATATTTTAACCCACAAACAGCAGATGAGAGAAATGCAGTTCCATCAAGCCTAGGCAGCTCAACCTGGTGGAGCTCAGAAGAAAGAGAATAACAGAGAACAAATAATCTCTTTTTTTGCCACTCTTATTCTCAGCTCGTTCTTACTGTGATCTTCTGGATTTTATTGTGATCCAACCAATAGCACTTCAGCTTTACTGGGTCAACTAGTTGTGGTGCACCTACCCTGCAAGGGACATTACTGGCAACGAGGAAAATCTCCAAGGATCTTCCAGGATTATGGAAGAGTTCATGTGGTTAGATCAGGGTGAAATACACTCGTGGGTGTGGACACGAGTTGAAACCTGCCATTGGAATAACCTATTTGCCCCTGTTTACTGAGCAGTTCTAGGGACTGGAGTACAAACAAGTCAGAATTTCAAAGCTAAAACAGATCACAGCGTTACAGGAGGAAGGATGTGAGTTGTAGGCACAACTAGTAGGCAATGGGATGCTCTGGCCATAGGGTTTACTATAGTGTGTCATCAGGGCTGTGCGGTAATGGAGTCACCTGCCTGGTGGAGGCCATCAAGCTCTATCGCTGTGTCACCTCTCGGTTGTCTAGGATGAGTGGCTCTTGGCTGTTTCTCCAGGACAGGATCCTTGTTGCGATGGGGTGTGAACCAGTCCTGACTCAGCCTTGCAGCATTTGCGGGCTCTCTGCAGACATGGGGCCTGCTGAGCGGAGACAACATCTGTGGCTGTTTGTTTCCCCTCTGTTAGGAAAACAGGATTTTAATGTGTGGTGGTTTTTTTTTGGAGCTAACAAGATTGTTAATGATGTACCTGATCCAGGTTGCTGATTTATTACCTAACAAGAGTGACTCTGCAAAGCTACAACCTTGGGCTGCTGTGTCAGGGCTGGTAATGCTGAGAAGCAGGGCTCTCTGGAAAAGCTGCTCAGATGGATGTTTCTGAAAGACGGAACCTGCAGCTCTTCCACTGGTGGCACACATGAGGTTATTTCTGCATACCTTGTGAGGGGTAACGTGGGGGAAATGTGAGCGAGGAGCTGAATTTCTCATTAAGCCAACGGAGGAAAACCTGCATCCCTTTCAGGAGAAGGTTCAGGAGGATGATGACTTGTTTCTTACGCCTTTTGTTGCCCACTCAGATACTTGTCTAACTCTGGGAGCATGATGGTTTTTTTTTCTCCTCATGTGAAAACTTTACACTAGAAAATCAAGTTGCTTTGTTTCAACAGTGGTTTGCTGATAGAATAAGTCAGTCTTGGGGCTCTCGCAGTCACAGTACAACTCCTACAGCCATGCATTAAAAAACATTGTTTTGGAATAAAATCATTACGCTGGCTCTGTTTTGAAAACCTTATCATATTAGGTATTACCTCTCTGCACCTCACTAATTTTATGCCATATTAGAGGCTTTCTGTTGTAGTATACCCAGCTCAAAGCCAGCATAAACCTTATTTCTGCCGTTCTGGCTGCTCCAGTGGAAATGCAGTCCTGGACCCACCTGAATCCAAGTCCAACGTGTATCGTGGATGCATCCAAATGCTCCCAAAGCCTCTCTAGTGGGTGTTGTGTGATACTGTGTGTGATTTGGGGCATCAGGGAAGCCCAGAAGTTGAGGCACACCCTTCCGAAGGTGTCTGGAACATTCTGGTGTGAGCCGCTGTGTTTGCACTGTGCTTTCATGACCTGAATGAGGTAGGGTAGGGCTCAGCAGAAAGAAGTGCAGGGATCATTAAATTGTTTTAAAAAGCAAAACAAAAACACAAGGGAGTTTAAACGAATGAGCAACTGCATCTAGAATCTTAATTCTGGAGTTTGGTGTGTTTTTTTTCTAACATCTTCATTGGCAGCTTTGAAGCTTTTTAAACCTATCTGAATACACAAAGCTTTATTTCACTGGTTCCCAAGCCCTGAATGATCTAATTGGTAGCTCAGCTTATCTTCCTAGAATTGTACATGGGACAGAGGTGGCCGAGTAATAATTGTTTGGTGTGCCAAAGGACACATTTTGGAAGCTTCAGATACATTTGTGTTTGAAAACTGTCTCTGCAATGCCTACTTTCCCCTCTATCCCGAATGTTGTGGCATGGCCTGTAACAGAGTCTGTATGTAAATAGTTACTTGATGGAGAAATGGGCTTAGTCAGTAGTGTGCAGCGGCTTTCCTTGCACATTTTACAGATGTGCTAAGATCTCTTACTGTGATATGCTGCAGATAGGTTCATTTGAGTGGCATATCTGTAATATTTAAATCCTAGGAAATGTTGACTTTCCCCCTTCAATAGGGGGCTACCTGAGACAGTGGCTCCCTGAGAAATCGCTCCTAGATGAGAGTAGGTTCAACTAAGCTTGCAACTGTGGTGCTGGTAGCACCCAGGCTATGCATGCTTTTAATGCTTATATGGAACTGAAAATTGTTTTCTGTGGCTACACTACCTCCATGTACTAAAATATGTGAAATGACTTTGACGTCGACGCAGAGGCATAAAATGCTTAAATGCCATCAGAAACTGCATGCATCGCATAGACAGTCCCATGTGTAATGTGGCTGTCTTCTTCCCGTCAACGGGAATAACTTTGGAAAAGAACGTGGGCTTCTTTTCTGTTATTTCTGTTTGAGCAGATCGCTATTTCTGCTAAAACAACAACAGCAAAAAGGCCGGCATTGTAAAACTGGAGTGCTTAATGCTTCCTGTGCTCAGTGTCAGGGCAGTGAGTACAGGAAGCCCAACTCTTGTCCACCCCCCATGCTTGCAGTGCTGATTCTGCAGCCTCTTCTGTTTTGGCAAAAGGCCTAGGCTCCCTCTCCATGTGCTTGTGTTGCTTTCCAGCCTTACGCTCTGAGCACAGTCTGTGTAAAACATGCTGGCAACAGCCGGCCTCTATCACATGTGGATCCCTTCTTTTCCTGGCTTGTGCTGCATTAAGGTTTTGGGTTATTTTCTTGATTTTGTTGTGTTTTTTTTTTTTTTGTATTTTTCTTGGCAAAATTTTGCATTGTTTTAGTTAATGACTACAAAGCTTTCTTGGTTTATGCTGTGTTTCTGGTCTTGGTATTTAGGCCATTACATATGGCTTTTACAGTGAAGAGTAGCACCTGGGTTGTGGCGAAAAGTGCTGTCTATCACCTTCTTTTGTAAAGTAAAATTTATGACTTACTAGTTTCCTTTTGCATGTAAGTAATTAGAAACAGAGTAGGTCAGTGCTGTCGTCTTTAGGCAGGAAATAGAAATGAACAGAGCTTCCTGCCCTTCATGAAGTGAGGCAAATTATTTGCAAAAGGAAAGTATTGAAGTTATGCCGTAACTTGAATTAATGATAGTGAAGTTTCTTCCATTGCTGAAGTGGATTTAAAAAGCAGAGATACTGCAAACCTTAAAAACGTCAGTTGTGTATACGCGACAGTTGTGTATACAACAGTATACTGAATGTGTGCAAACCTAGGTTGTCTGTCCAGACAATAAGGAAAAATAGTGAAACTGTTGGTTTGAGTCATTGCTCTTTGGATTTTATTTGCCTCTTAAGAATTAAGATAATCAGGAGATAGCTGTTATATACTTTAGTAAGAGCTCGTGTTATCTTATCATGGAGACCAGTATTACAGCAAGCGCTCCTGCCTTCAGAAGTGGTTTGTCACTGCACAGAAGTTGCAGTGCTGGGTGAGCTTGAATAACTGTGGTCATAAGACATGAGGAGCTTCAGCTGTGTAATGCAATGGTTCTGTTGGATTCATCCTTCAAATCATTAAATGCACATCACCTGGATATGGTCAAAACATAACTTAGCAAGTGGATATCCTGTGTTATTATAAAGAATGGTCTGACTTGCAAGCATTTGTAAACTATAAAGCATTGTTGTTTGCAGATTTTCCGCAGTTACTAACCACGTTCTAAGAGTATGAACATTTACAATGGTTAAAAAGGAGACGCGATGCAGCTCGTGCAGTAGTTTGATTGCACAGTTGAAGCAGGTCCTATTTTCCCCCATACATTCTTATAATACAGGAGTCTACGTTGCTTTCTGGGAGTTTCCTATAAAACCTGGAGGCGGAGGTAGACCCTTTCCCCCTTTCTCCTCTTGTTTGTCTCCATCACCCCCAGTTTTCCTTGACTGGACACAGTATTGCTGCTCCCAGGTGAAGCTGTTCTGTAAACATCAGGCTGCCCCAGGTGTCCCACACCCAATCCTTCTGTCCACTGAAGTATGGTGCTGGGACCTCGTGCAGAGCTGTTGTGGTGACGGGGAACAGCCATCAAAAGGTCCCAGCCATTTACCACAGCACATACTCTTTTTTTCTCTGCTTTGTGGAGCTGGCCGTTCTCTGTTCTGTGCTATAATGCTAGACTCACATCTATATTTCTTCTAATACCATAAAACATTAGTGTTGCAGTTAATTAAGAGTGAAGTGGTGGCCAAAATCCTTAATTGCTTTAAACCATATTTTGCTTGGTTTGTATTTATTTTAATATTCTGCTTTTTAGTCCATAAACAATGTATGAGTTGTCTTTATGGACCCCATTGATAGCAGACACCAAAACAGTCCCGGCTGATGCTTTCTTCCTTGGTGTGCTTAAGTGCCCACAGAGGAGGTGGCATTAGCTGTCATGATTTCAAGTGGGCTCCCAGCACAACACTGGGTTACATTTTGTCAAGATTTTTAATGCTGATAGAAAGCAAAGAGGTTTTAAAGAACCATTTCAATGAGAGAAATGAGGCGGCTTTGTGCCTCATTTGTGATGCTTGATTGTTAGCCAAATTGCCCCAAATATACTCCATTATGTCATAGCATTAGTCGGTGTGCCACTGTTTTTCTGAATGGTACTTACTGCCATTAAATGTGTAAAACAAAATCTTTTGAGAAGAAAAGCTGAGCACCTCAAGCAGTGCTTTGTGTCCTGTGGCCATGGAACAAGCAAGCTGCAGCCAGCAATGATGTCATGGTGGCCCAGTGCCGGGGAAAGCAATGACTGATGCTGCTTGCGGTGTACAGATCAATAAAGGTCAGGGACCACCATTCAGTAACGTGTGTCATACAAGCCATTTTTCTTTTTGTTTATTATTAGAACTGGTCAAAACCTTAATGTTAGGTGCGTTGGCCTCCCTCTGTTTGATTCCACTTGTGCTTAGTATTGCTGGTTTGCCCGCACCCACCAATCTGACCCGGGCAGGGTGGGCTCCAGCACTGAGATAAGGGTGACAGTATCAGGTGTCTCATCTGGGAGCCTCAGGGATGGTCTCTCACGCTTCCTTTCTGGCACCACCTCGACTCAGAAGGTTCGCGTGGCAATGAGAGCCTCCCTTCGCTGCTGGACATTGCCGAGAAAATAAGCAATGTTGTTTATTGAGAGTAGACCCTAAAAATTGTCAGAGGACGAAAGTTGATGGCCTTTGAAAGCTGAAGACTAAAAATCAATTAGCAGATGAGAAACGAATGCAAAGAATAAAAAATCGATTCTATTGATGAAAGAGGTTAACAGTAGTATTAGAGGGAGCAGCGTCACCAGTTTTGCTCAATATATTTAACAGTGTTTTCAGTGGCGAAGTCGAGAGGGCTGTAGTTTGCTGATGACTCGGAGTGCCTGACTTTATATGTAAACTTCAAAGACTTTAGATAAAAATTACAGAATCCACAATGGAGTCATGTAAATGACTGAAACACAAATGGGTTGGATGGGTTCTTAATTAGTTGTAACTCCTTGGGGAAACACTTTCTGAAAGTGATTTTGGATGGCTTCTTGAAAACAGTCCTGGCTGGGAAGGCACATAAAAAAAACTCAGCTCTTAAGATGTGGCTGGAGATTACAGGGTTTTTTTGGGGGGTGTATAAATTGTGTGTTGGTGTCAGGTGGAACGCTGAGTCATCAGAAAAGGATATAGCAAAAGTAATTCAGACCTGTCAAATACATGAAATATTATGGCAGTGTATTTAATGTATTCCATGAAAGAAGGATCTAAAACCTTTGTCTTCCTCATATGTATTTTATTACAAAGCAGAAGGATGATGGTAACATTAGACAAACTATTTCGCTTTTGCAATTTGGAGAGCCATTTTCTGCTAAGGGAGGAAGTTCTCTGTAAAGCCCACCTACAGAAGTGTGTTGGGAAGACATTAATGAAGGCCATAAAGAAAATCTTCCCAGGAGAAGGCAGAAGGCTTCCTTGTGGCTGCAAGTAAATCAAGGAAGGATATGGAGAATCTGCCGTCCCTTCTGCAGTTAGCACTGACCAACGTGATACTTTTTCCTTGCTCATACCCCAGGGAAGAAAGAACGCGTGGCAGAGCTTCTCCCCTGCCTGCTGCCCTGTTTCTAGATGAGGGTTGTGCTGGACAACATCTGTGGCAGAAAATGGAAGACCGGCTGTCCAAAAGCTGTGTCTTTGGTAGGACAGGGGAAGCTGCTGGGCGGCTTCTGTACCGTGGAGACGTTCTTTCAAATCTGTGAAAAGCTCCTTGAGCAGTCCTGTGGCTGACTGCACATTTTCTAAGTGGGTGTCTGGCTCTAGTTCCAACCTTTGCTGATTTGGTGAAGCCTCGGTCAATGGACAGGGGGGCATTCCCAAGTGGGAAGAGCCTCGCGGTGCTGGAACAGTGGGTGCGGTAGGATGAGCTGAGGCCAGGCTGGGTGTGAGCCCTTTCCCTGCGGGCAGTGTGCCTCAGCTCTCTGAGCCACGTGCCCTGAGCCAGCTGTGGGCAAAATGATCCCTCTTTGCTCTTGTGGTGGCTCCCCTCTTGGCAATTCCCATTGTTCTGCTCTCACTTGTTGCTTTCACACATCTTAGCCTGCAAAAAACCTTCCTCCTCTTCTTTTGTCCGTACATTTTCTTCATAGTTAAGGGGAAACGTTCTTGAAGATGAGCAAATATTCAGCTATGTGTCCTGCCTCCACTGTGGCTGAGGACTGATGATGATTGGTGAGGAGGGTGAGGACAGGGCCGGCACCTGATGGCAGCGGTCAGACTGCTTTCTTAGCCCCAGCTTTTCATTGCTCAAGGACTTCACGATCCACAAATTTTATCTTTGTGCTTTAAATCCCTCACTGGGCTTTTCTTAGGTGAATTTGTAATATTGATTTTCAGCCCCCATAAACTTTGATGCAACATCCTCTGTGCTTCCTGTGAAGGAGCATCTCCTTTGCTTTTGAACGTGCGACGTGCTGGTTTCGCTTGAAATCCACTCTTTTTTTGTCCCCCTGCAAGTTAGATTTGAAGGACCGTATTATTGCTGCAGTATAACGTACTGTCACTGTGTGTCACACTATAACACAATTTTATTGTTTGTTATTTCAGTGTGGAGTCTTGCTTGTGTCTAAAGGGGACAATATGTATACTTCAGATTAAGGGGTTTTTGTTCAATCTTTTTTAACTTCAGCTCTTAGTTTTTCTTTTTAATGTTGAATTGGAGTCACGATAATCTGTAAAGTTTAATGTAGTGTTACTTAGTGCTATATTGCAAGTGATTTAGCATTTTAATTTAAGACCACAATGCAATTGTTGTCTGTATTCATTTCTTCTCTCACAATTGGAGAGGTCTTGACTGTGATACTAGTTTGGAGATACTACTTCATTCTTGAACTGATGGTTAATAATGATAGCTTTTGGGGATATAAGCACTTTGTGGATGTGTCTCCATCTACTGGAAAAATACTCAAAAAGACCTGTATGTTTTGCCTATGTGTAATCTCCTCTTCTTGGCTAGCTAAGGTGGCAGCAGGTTAGCAGACATGAGAGGTAGGTCTGTCAGGAGTGGGTGGGAATGAATGAGTCCCAGGTGGGGAGGGTGGGCTTGCAGGGAGAGGGACAGAAAGGGACAGAGGGGAGAGAGGCTCTTTGCAAAGGAGATCTGCCAGAGGTCAGAGAAAGTGTGGTAATGCCTCCACGAGCAACAGTAAGATCCCATAGGTAGTTGAAGGAACGCTTACAGGACTGGCAAAACAGATGGTGCGTAAGTTAAAACTGTACAGGAGCAACTTACCTTCTGCAGCGATTTCAGCAAGACAGTTATTTCTGTGGTTGTTACTCTATCATTCAATCACAACATGCAATTACTATAGCAAACCTTCTGTCGTATTGCACACGTTTTCACACTTGTCAGAGGAAAAGTCATAGATTAAACAATATGCTTTAAAGTACTGTTTAGTTATGAATTTTGTAACTGTATTTTAATGCGAGACAGAAGTGTTGTGCTGAAGCAGATCTCCAAAGAACAAGAACCAGGGGAATAGTCTCAGCAAGAAAAACAAGTATTGTTGGCCATACAGATCCCATTAGCACAAATGGAAATTTCTCAGTGCTAATGCCTTTGCATCGGTCTGAAAACACAAGCAATTAGAGGCCTGTTTTGGAGTCATTGCATGTACAGAACTCTCACTAAATCAATGGGAGCTTGGAGAAAAGACAGAAAGAAGAACCAGGGCCTTAATAGTAACATTTCCCTTTTTCTTTTGTACAGCCCTTACCGTACCACATGGCACAACCTTTCAGTTATTTCTTAACTCTCTTCAGAGTACTAGAAAACAAACAAACAAACAAAACCAAATTGTCAAACCGCTTCCTTAAACCCTTTTGTTTTCATATGAGACATTGCCATCAACTGATGCAAGTTCTTCGCTTCGTTCGTTTTCTTCATTGCCTCCTTTGTAGGTTTTTGGATTTTGTTTCTCTGTGCCATTTGTTTTCCAGGAATGCTATCTATTTGACATATGTAGCTGTTTAGATGTATATACGCTGCTTTTGTCTCTCGTGCTAAATGATTTGCATGAATGATAACGTATTAGTAATGCAAGCGGTTGCTCCTTATAACGTTTCTTGAATGATAATGCATTTCTGGCTTAGACCTTTTCATGTCTGTCTTCCCTTTAAGGAACAAAACCCACAACCAAACAAAACCAATTCAAAGCAACAGCAAAAGGATCCCAATATGCTTTTGCTGAAAAATGGAAGGGGCTTTTGGGGGCGACCCAGTAGAAGAGACAGGGAAATCAAAGCAATAGCTGTGTTTTTCACTTGCAGTTTGATTAATCTGTGCAGCTTTCTTCACTTGGGAATTATATATTTAAAAAATCGGTGAATCTTGCTGCCTTTCTCTTTCAGTTGTGATTCTTTTACTATTTAAAAGATGTCTACCAGCTATTTCTACGCAATGCATTTGAACATAGGAGGAATTTGACAAGGCTTTAAGTGTTAATTGAATCCAATCAAAAATCTGTCTGCATCATTCTATTACAGGACGTAGAAAACTGAAGTCACGCTTGTGTTTTTAAATTGTTATCCCTGTATTTTTACAGCAGCACCTATCGAGAGACGGAATAAATATCTGGAAGAGCCTGAAAGCTGAAAGAGCTTAGAGAAAATATGCATATTTTCTGACTCTTTTTTGCTTTTTGCAATATGTGTGATGGCCGTTTTTGTGTCGACGTTGAATTTTTATTGGGAGATATTCTGACGCATTTTCTGATGCAAAGTGAAGTGTTATTCAGATTCATTGAAATTGGTGGAAATACTGTCAGGGGGTTACTCGTAATGCCAAAATGTGTGAGAACCTGCAAACCTGGCTTGGCCTTCAGAACTCATTGTTATCTCAGTGCCCAATTGCCTCTGATTTTTTCCAACACCTTCTTTCGTACAGAGTGGTATTTTGCATTTTTCAAACCAACGCAGTGTACCAGAAAGGAGGCATCTGGAGCTGCTGGCCTATTTTTGGCAATATGGGCACAGCTTGTTTATTCACATCATTCAACAGCAGCCTGAGAACAATAGAACTGGTAGAAATAGGATTTGGATTCCAGCTGAAGTTTAGGATTTCTTGCTGCCTGCAATGGCTCTGAATCAAGCCACAGATGGTAGCAAGGCGCCTGTAGCTCCTGCTCTCCTTGCACAGGCACTTTGGTAGCATGGAAAGCGAGGAAGGGCCCTAGGAAAAAATGTAAAGTGGATCTGAAAGCAGATGTGCTACAGCTGTAAGGGAAGTGATAATGGAAGCAGTGAATTCAGAGTGGAACGAATGGTAGCAATCCGTCGTTTATGGGAGGTGGGAGGAGGGAACGGAAAAAGCTGGAGTGGCAGTGCATCAGGGAATAAGTGGGGAGAGAAAAAGGCTGCCTCGAGGAAACTTGTAATAGCCGTAGGAACACCGGTAGAGACTGTGTCCTAGAACAGGAGAAAATGGGTTTAAAAATACAAATAACCTCCTTGGTCTTTAAAAAGAATCTCGGCTCTTCATCATGATTTATGTTACCAGGTCTTCTCAACAGAATTACAGTTGCCTAATCCACAACTGCTGTTATTTATTCTGGGTAAAGAAGGCAATTTTGACTGTGATCTCCCTTGACATTTCCCAAGGTCTACTCCTGTCTCCTACCTTTCATCATCATGTACTACTTCAAGGCAATCAGCGTGTCTCTTACTTCTCTCAAAGAGAAACACACGTTTCAGTCGCTCACCCTGGACCAGAGTGACACAGACATTATGGGTTAGGGGAGATCAATTGCATAACCCTGCTCCTCTTCACCTGGGAGGATCATTGATGTGTGAACAAGGCTGGAATCCAAATAAGACATTAACCTACTGTTTTGCAGTGGCGAGAAGTGGCAGGAGAGAAAGAAAACAGTGTTTTACCCAAGGAGGTATCTCCTCTTTTTCGTTTTATAATCTGTGTCAGTGGCAGTTGGAACCATTAGACCTGCATTAAAATTACATGTTACTTATATAAATGGAGGCTATAAATATCACAAATAGTAAAACTAAAATTGCGTCAGGGTTCAAGAGACAGTATGTCTAAAACCTACAAAATTAAGGACAGTTTGAGGAAAGCCTCAACCTCCATCTCCCCTTAATTTACCTCATTATCTTAAGTTGTCAGAGAATGATCTCAATACTATATTAATGTCATTTAATGGCCTTTTCTTGCAAGGTTCCTCAGATCTGAATCAGACCGCAATAAAAGGTGCAGCTGTCTTTCCTGGTGCTGTTGGTTTAGGTGGAGCAGTAAAGATGATCTAAGCTAATGTTACGGATGGAGCAGTTATTGAAATCAGTACAAACTTCTGCAGCTGCATAGCTGAGTATCTCCTTGACATGTATTTATATTAATATAATTCTTATGGGCTCCTACTTTTTTTTTCCTATGAAAGATTATAAATGCAAAGCTGGAGTTGCACTGTAGGTGTGGTACAGGTGCTACATTGCTTATGTCCTCTGCTGTCATCCTGAGTGGGCTCAGGCTGAGCTCTTAGTGTCTGTATTCCTCTGAGAACTAGTGGTTGTCCCAGCTTTCACGTCCCCTAGGGTGAAAGTCACTCCAGACTACCAGGAGCCTGCACTGTTGTGGCCAGCAGATCTGATTTTCCCAGCTGTGAAATGAGACCAGTAACCAAGACTGAGGATGCTGTGTAGTCTTTAATTCTCCTTTTTGAGAAGCAGTGTGTGAGCTGGCCTGGAGGTGCCTGCTCGCTGCTGGCATGTGTGTTTGCCAGACGGACCTCTTTCTGGACCGTTTGAGGCTCTACTTCGCCATGACACCCATGAGGCTGACTACCATACGTAATGATCTCATGGAGCTGGAGAAGTCTGGGCCATCATTTTTCATTAGGGGTAATTTTGTATTGAATCAGTGGAAAGAATGTTTCTGTGGTTAGGACTCCAGAGAAATCGAGTTCACGAATATGCTTTCTGGCAAACATGTATGATTTCCTGTGCTTAGGGAGAGAATTGTTTCACCTAAATTTAGCTTCGGTATCTAGCTTCACTCTGTAGTCAGAGGTTCCCCATGAGAGCTGTTCATTTGACCTGAAACAGCTGAATTACCCTCTTTATTAACTGTGGAGAGAGTCAGAGGCCAGCAATCCAGCCTTGACATGGCTTACTGAGATGAAGCTGGCTCCTAGCTTTCCTCTTCGCTACCCGCATGGGCATAAAAGGAGGTTGATGGATCTCACAGGATCTCGTGAGCAGAGATATATGTCAGTAGGGATAAGATGCCCAAATGCTACTTCAGAGGAGGCCTTCAAGGCTAAAGAAATGGGATCCATCAATATGCTCATTTTTTGGAAGCGAGTACGGTTATGCAGTATTTTTGGTCTTCTGGAAAGAGTTTCTATCATCATTCGTTTAAAAAAGTAATAAGGGCGGTATCTGAGTTACTCTTAGAAAGGAAGTTGCGTATTCGGGCTCTTCATAAAATAATTAGATACTGATAGTTTAATGACTCTGAAGGAAAACCTAG
The DNA here is from genome assembly GCA_024606505.1 of Aquila spilogaster. Classification (NCBI taxonomy): domain Eukaryota; kingdom Metazoa; phylum Chordata; class Aves; order Accipitriformes; family Accipitridae; genus Aquila; species Aquila spilogaster. The sequence goes on from JANHGO010002566.1 coordinate 23,491, forward strand.
CAACGGTTTCGTCTTATGCAGTACTGACTGACTGATGAATGCCGAGCCCATAGGTGAGTATCCCTTTATCTTCCTGAAAAATGCAACATTTTCAATTTATTCTTCTTCTTTGTCAAGGAAAATCCCAGTTCTGTACTGGGACTAAAAGCCCATCAGAGATGATGTTCAGAATCAGTTAGCTGTCATTCATTTCAAGCCCATTTTGGCGTAGGTTGGTATAGGAAAAAAGCTAAGTTGAAATTCTCTTCCATGTTCTCATTCAGTATACTGTTCTTTCCTCCTACTCGTCTGTGTTTTTACTGCTTTAATTGGTGAGGTTTTGTGTTTCAGCTGCAGTGACTTCTGAACACCTTAGGCAGATGCTGTCCTATAAATCCCACTTCCTGTGATCCCGTCTGTATTTTATTGTTACATGTGAGATGGATTGAAAGCTGGCTGAGCTGCTTGGGGTTAAAGGGTAGTGGTCGGTGGCATAAAATCCCGCTGGAGGCCACTCACTGGCAGTGTACCCCAGGGGTCAATAGCGGGGTCAATGCTATTAATGACTTAGATGATGGGCAAAATGCACCCCAGGGAGTTTTCAGACAGCACAAAGCTGAGAGGAGGTGAGCCAGATGGCTGTGCTGCCATTCAGAGGCATGCTGACGGGCTGGAGAGCTGGGACCTCGTGAAGTTCAGTAGAGAGAAATGCAAAGCCTTGCTCTGGGGAGGAACTGCCCGTTGCATTAGTGCACACTGCTGGATGGCCAATCGGAAGAGAACTCTGCAGAGAGGGACGTGGGGATTCCCAGTGGATAGCACGGTGACCATAAACCAGCAATGCACTCCTGCAGCAGAGGCCAACAGTCTCTGGGGGCTGCAGTGCCACAGCTGTTGCCAGCACCTCGGGGGAGGTGATCCTTCACCTCTGCTTAGCACTGGGCTCCCCAGTAAAAGAGGCCTGGACAGACTGGAGTGACTCCAGTGAAGGACCACAAAGGTGATTAAGGGATTACATAGTACTTCCCATGAGCTGGTGTGGGGAAGAGCTGGGGCTGTTCAGCCTGAAGATGGCTCAGGAGGGAGATGCTATCAATGCGTAGATACCTAAAGGGTGGGAGAAAAGATGATGAGCCGGACTCTTTTCAGTGGCGTCCAATCAACAGCCAAAAGGCAATGGGCATAAACTGAAATACAGCAAATTCTATTTAAATATAAGAAATTACTTTTTTATTGTGAGGTGTGTCAAACTTCAGAACAGGTTGCCCAGAGAGGCTGTGAATTCTTAATCCTTGGAGATGCTCCAGCTCAGCTGGTTACAGCCCTGGACAACCTGCTTTACGCAGGAGGCTTGGACCAGGCAATCCCAGAAGTGTTTTCCAACCTCAGCTATTCTGTGTTTGTTCAAAAAATGCGAACCATCATGTGATCCTCTAGTTTCCCTCCCCATTTTTTATTCTTGCTACAGATGTGCAAATAGGTTACGAGAAAAAAAAAAGGTAACCCTCACCCTATAACTGAGTTCATAGTTAAGAAAATCAAATGAATTATTTGACCAATTAACAGTCTAGATCTTTACCCAGGCGCTAAGTTTTTATTTCTAGCTACTGAAAAACAATGAATTTCAAATTATTTAAATAAAACACCGGTGAGATTCCTTAAGTAGTGCATATCCTTAAATAGATTCCGTTCTGTTTCAGTGACTGTAGCGCTCAACAGTTTCGCATGGTTCATTGCAGCAACTGCTGTCAGTGATTTTAATAATATTTTCATACCAAGTTAGAATACACAGCTGCTAAAAGTAGTTTGCAAATTTTCATAGTGGCTTCTCAATATTTTTCACATTCTTACTATTGACTCAGTCTTCTTTGGTTGCAGTTGGTAATTGTCAGTAAAAAAAAACCCACCAAAATCATTACTTGACTTGGATTGCTTTTGTGGCAAACACGTCCTCAAAGGAATGGTTTTTAGTAAATAGGAGTCCTTCAGTCAGCTTTCAGTGGCTTTGGGACAGGTCCTGTCTATTGATGGTCATTTGCCATCCAACTCTTAGATTTTTATTTTAAGTGTAATTGCAGCTGCGTATCATTTCCCAAGCCAGTTTTCCTTTGGATGTGTTGATATTGACTTAGTTTTTGGTGAACGAAAGGACTTGTAAAAATCTTGAGTACCGATACAGAGAGAATGATTCATGTTGGGACTGGATCTGAGCTTTGACTATAGTTCTTTGAGCAGCATCTTGTCTGCTCTCAGTGTCCTTCAAGGACGTTCCCTGTGTGAATGAGGGAGCCCGTACAAATGTGCAGTGATTTGCGTGTGATCTGACATAGTCAAAAGAACATTTCCATTTTTAAGGCAATGATTACTTTTGTGTTCTTTAAAGACAGATTAATAAACATGCTAATAGGGTCTATAATGAAAATCGAGTTTAGACGTTCTCTTATTCACTTCTTCCACTTAATTTTTTTCTCTTCATTTTCAGTATAGGAAATTGCATTACAGTTTTTGTGAATAGGTCTTCTCTGAATTATAGTGATTTGCAAAATACGTTGTTGGCTAAATTAGAGTTCAGAATTTATGACTGGAGATTAAGGCTGGGAAATAACATGAGTTCTTATTTTTCTTCCAAATGGTAACATAAGGATTTTTAAAAGGTGACAGGATGGTATTGTAGTTCATGGTTTATGAAATGGTTTAGTTTTCAAATTGAATCTTTCTAGTGAAACTAGTGGAAACCTGACTCTCAACGTTCAATGCTACTGCTGTCATAAATATGTGTGTATTTACCCTGTGAATATTTTGTGCAGCTTAAGAGGTACAACAGACCCTGAAGTTTCTATGTTTAGGTGCTTTTGGAATTAGGTGTTTTGACAGAATGTGGAATTCTGAAAAACGTGTACGGCACTCGTTTTCATAGGAGCTTCGGCTGACCAATGGGAGTAGCAGTGTAGTTGATGCTGGAGTTAGCTGATACACGCTGCAAAGTGATGCCATAACTGGGTTCAGAGTGTTTGGACTGGTAGAAGTGAAGTGGGGAAAGAACAGTAAGTTCCTGGTTCTCCTGGGGTTAGCCCACATTACTTGATGCTAGCCCAGGGGTGGCTGGCTGGTGTGCTTACATCCCTTTTGCTGTCCCGGGGCTCTGTGTGTCATCCTGTTGAACTGTGGGTGTAGGTGATGCTGTTTGTCATTGCATACCATGAGTCAGCACCTGCACAACGGAACTGTTGATACTTAGGTATGGCCATTGCAATTTGGGTTTTCTCTCCAGGGCCCTCAAGAAGTCCAGGTGTGGTAGGGATGTATTCTAAGTCATAGTGAAAGGGAGGCCAGGCAAGGTTGAGCCTTACTTATCCATCAGTGTCTAACCAAAACAACAAGAAGCTGTAAGCATTTTACCAGAAAGCCAAGGCAAGGATATAAGCCAGAGTCAGTGTCTCTGCTATTTAATGAAAAGGAGTTGTGGGAAGAGTGGTGGGTGTTAATGTGGAGCTGGAATGCTGTGAGAGCAGGCTGCAGCAGGTAGTTGGTGCCCATCTGTGCCCAGTGGTACCTATGCGTACCAGCTGTTCAGTGTATGCTGCCAGAGTGGGCACGGATGAGCCTGAAGAGTCTCCAACTTTCAATCCCTCTGCTTGTACATTCAAAATAATTATTGTAATGGGTTTGGAGCACTGATGGTGCTTAAATGTCACTTGCTGCCACTGAAAGCACGGAAAGGTCTTCTCTGAGTTCATCCAGGACCATGCTTCTCTGCCATTTCATAGCCTAGCCCCGCAACCGCAATTCATCTCAAAATGTCAGCAATACTTAGGGGGGATAAGAACTACAGAATGCACAGTGACAGCCAAGGGAAGGGAAACGAAGAGCAGCCTTGTGTCCAGCCACACAGAATTTTTCCCAGTCTCTGTTTTTCCTGTCTGAGGTCCTGCATGTTCCCTGCTTTCGTAGCACCCCAACTGCATGCTCTGAATGATAAATGTACAACGCTGTATTCTCTCCTATGCCGCTGCACCACCTACTAGATTTGAGTCATAAAATCTTGTTGTGAATATAAATGATTCATTACCCAAACAATTGATATTTAAAATAGTTTACTTTGTAGTTTAGTTGATACTTAGCTGTCATGGTATTGTGCCATAATCCACGTACTCTGTAACGCTATGATACATATGCAACAGCTTTTTGGTGTTGCACGTTAAAGGATATTCATAGCATACTTTCTATACTTTTTTTTTTCCTGGCAGAAAGCATGGGATTTAGGCAGTAAAACATTGCTTTTCAGGTGCACGGGAAGAGTCACGGGTAGGTAAATGACAAAGAAACAAGAACATTATTAACCCATGCTGTTCTAAGAAGTTATTACAAATAATGTATTTACTTACAGTGAACTTTCTGAAAATACACATGGGAACTTAAGATGTGAAAAGGTCCCATATTACTAGTATAAATCTATCCAGAAGAGATTGTTGGAGCATAAGCAGCTTTCCCTTGCTGTCCTCTGCTTTGCCTCCGCAGTTCCTCTGGCACTCACCCCAGTGAATCACGGCGGAGTGGTGCCATCAGGGCTCCTCTTGAACAAGCAATTTCCTCTCTGCCTGCTCTCCTGCCACTTCAGCTCATGAGGCAATCACCAACTGCACAGCAAACTGTCTAGCAAAGGTTCTCACCACGCTCCTTTTAAGACAAGAATGTGCTCTACGCAGAGGAGTTCATCTTACTGTAATATTTTGGTGTAAATGAAGGAAGCTGAAAAACAAAAGCTTGGATCCAACTTTAAAAGAGAATAGCCAACAGAGGTCCATACAACAGAGCATGGGTTTTGGGTCAGGTGCCCCGGGTGACAGGAGAAGAGGGGCATTCTTCTGTGCTGTAGCCTTGATTTGGAATTGTTTCAGACAGAGAGAGTGCTTTGGCACTTAGGTTTTTGGAGCTTTGGGTCTCTTTAGTCTTGGATGTTTGTGGTTCTGCAGTTTCTTAATGCTGCTAAGACTCTGTAGGGACAGTATTTCAAAGTGGAAGACGAGCTTAATTATTTTTGGTCTATAAAATGGCAGTGTCGTGGAGATAAAGGCAGGCAGTTCAGGAGAACCCAAGGCTTTGCCAGGCTCTGGAGGTAGATGGGAGGGGAAGAGAGGTAACCCAGCATGAGCTAATGCATGAAGGCATCATCTGAATTCAACAAAGGCTGGCTGTCACCTCATGTTATGGGAGAGAACAGGAAGATGAGGATGCAGCTTACGGAGATAGCTAAGGAGCAAGCTGCTTGCTGAGTATGTCGTCGCCTGGTGTCGGCTACCTGTACCTCCTGCAAAATGCTGTAAGCACAGGTCCCAGAGTGCTCAGGATGCGTACAGCAAGTCTGCTGTCTGACATTCCCCTCCTGCTCCTCCAGGGCAACTGGCTAAGAACAGCAGTCTTCATTAGGTCTTCAGATTCGAGTGTAAAGTTTTCTGCAGTGGTCGTAGGCCATGGCTAGCATGGTTTGATTTCTTTTCTTGGCCAGTCTCCAAGTGTAGAGCGTAAGGCCAACTGGTTTCCAAGAGAGGGAATGTTTGTTGCCTTGAACTTGCTGGAAGAGCAGCAATGGTGTTCTATGTAACACGTTCAACCCAGAACCATTAAGACCTTTCGATTTCGCTGAACGATTCTGTATTTATGGTTTCTACTGGCAATTTTGGTAAAAACAAGGACTTTTTAAAAAGCTCCAGAGTTCTTTGTGAGTATTCAGTAGCAAATGCTGCATGGAGGAATGACTCTCAAACATGAATGTTAGTTAGTCCACTTAATGAGGAGATGCACTGAAATCAGAGAAAGCTCGGTTTGTCTTTGATATTACTTTTGTCTGCTGTGTGCTGGAAGACAAGTATTTACCTTGTATGGGGCTCAGTCATGTCAGAAATGACACTGAGATGCCCAAGCAGAATGCTGAGCACTTAATTTAAAGAAAGCCCTTGCTCTGTGGAAGCAATTATTAGGGCTACAGTAGGAGGCAGCTGCTCATATAGACCTAACAATTGTATGCATCTAATGTATAACGGTTAATGCATTGTGGCTCAGTGTGAGCTAGAACCCCCTATTGTAGACAAGCCTTTAAGTATTTAATACCCAGGTCCC
>JANHGO010002567.1:0-29582 GCA_024606505.1 Aquila spilogaster
GCCTGCTTTGGCAGGGGGGTTGGACTAGATGATCTCTGGAGGTTGCTTCCAACCCCTACAATTCTGTGATTCTGTGACACCCAAGAAGTCCAGCCTGATCTGGACCAGTTATCTGGATTAGCTCTTGGAAGTCTTTATCTTTGACTTTTGACACAATATAACGTGAAATGTGACAAAAGTAAATTCTTGTGATCATTTCATTTTCTAAAAAATAAAAAATTTTTAAAAAAGCGAAAGAAAAGAAAAAAAGAAAGAAAACATGCATTAGCATGCATTAAAAAGAATAAATCTTTACCATTTATTAAACCAGTGCTGATACTAACACGTTATTCTACATGTCTAGATCATGCTTGCATGTCTACAACAGGTCTGTGGTTTTTTTCAATAGCCTATGTATATTGACTCCAGTATTTTTATTCTAGTTCCTGGCGAACATACAACAGAAGTGTCTGATGGATGGAAGTCTAGAACTATGGAATGAAATTATAATGACCTTTCCATTACCTTGATACAGATTTAGTTTGCTGATAAATTGTGCCACCAGTGAATGAATATATATAATACATTAATTTGAGCTGACTAGCTCAAATTCAGGTCAGCTTATCAGCTGCATTTCATTCCTTATCTGATCTGGAGTCAGTAAGTACTTGGTGAACCTTGAGAAATTCTGAATCTTAACAGTAGTGTATTAATTCCAAACATTTGAGACCTACTCCATGGACTTTGCCTCTTTTCTCATGCTCCTTTTGCATCTTGATATGCAATTTTTAAATCAGTTGTGCCACTAGGTTGGGTCTGTTGGCATTCATGACCTGGCTACCAAGGGTGCATCAGCTTTCAGGGAAAATCTTTGTCTAGATCTTGATGCCCTGTCACATCGTCATGCCAATGGATCTGCATTTAGACTGTAAGGTAACAGGCAGTGGATGTATTCATGCAAGAGAATCAAGATATATTTATTTTGCTACACTTAGAACACAAATTTATTCTCAGTTCCCATGGCAAGTAATATCCATAATTTGTGTAGGAGAGTTTTAAATAAAGGTTTGTACCAACACTTATCTATGATTGTCTACTGCATTTTATAAATCTGTCCTTGTTCTTTTACTTTTTTTTTTTAATTATTATTAAATTGTTTGTTTATTTTCTCTGAAGAAACCTAAGGAAGAATAATGGAGGGAAGGAAAAAAAAAAAAGGGGGAATAAAGTCTTTGGAACAATAACAGAAACATTAGGAGTAAATAGTACCTTCAGTGACAAATATCTTTGTGTTCATAAAATTCACCCTAAGAAAATTCCGTTTCCCTTTAGTCCCCCACAGAGATCCTGGGTGGCAGTAATATTATAGAGGATGAGCAATTATTTACTTCATCAGTTGGTCTGGGAAATACTTTAAAGTTTTGCAATCAAAAGATAATGGTCTTCTGAAACTACTTTCTGCTATTTGAATTTTCTTCAGAGACTGCTGTCACTGCATTAAATCATATGGAAACAAAACTTGATAATATACCTACCTCCCCCGGTAAATAAGTTAGGGAATCTGGTACTGAAGCTAGAAAGATAGCTTGTGCTTCATAAGAAACAATTATACAGAATGACTGTATCTTAGCCATGAAGATGAAATATCTGTTATGATACAAATATTTTGTTTAAACCTTAGACAATAAGGGAAAGCTAAGGTGTACTGCATCAGTATGCATTGAGTTGTTCACGTTTGTTTTTTTTTGGCCAACCTGCAGTTTAATTTTATTTATTTAAAATAGTTTAATTTTATTTCGCAGATCATTGTCTGCTTCAGTTCCAGCATCAGCAGTGTGAACGGGGATGCACTATTTTATTCCAACAACAAAAAAAACACTATGTTACGTATAAATATAAGCAATTCTTATAGGTCTTTCAAAGTGGGAGCCTCCAGATGCTGGTGATTAAGTGGTTGTTTCATCAGCCTGTCTTTCCTTTCTACAGTCTCAAACACCTTTCCTTTTGTTAACGATTTCATTCAGTAAGGCCCCAATTCAGTAAATGACTTAATATCACGTAGTAAGGAGCCTTACTGAATGATGGCCCGAATGCTGCAATTGTGATTATTATCAACTGCGATCTATGAAACTGATTTCTTTTCTTATAAATTGCTAGGTGAATTCTTTCTTTCTGTGGTCATATATATATGTGTACAGATGATATAATGCAGGGCTAAGGAGAATAGTTTTTATGTAATTATATTAGAAAGGAACTGTGATACATCATCTATATAAAACTATCTAATAAAAAGTGCCAACGGTCCTTCTGAAGATATGCCCAGTGCTCATTTTGCTTGTGTCAACCAGACTGAAAGCTTTAATTTTTTTCAGTCTATTATTTGCTCATTGGATTCAGAAATAGAGTCTTCAATTTAAGAAGTGCAATATGTAGCAAATCAAAGTAACAAAAAAAAATCCAGCTGTGCACTTCAGGGACGATCACACCATCCACTGCATGAGACATACATATCATGACATTCCATCAAAGCTGACAGAAAGGCATTTTAGCATAGTTCTGTACATTGTGAAGGCCACAGAACTGGTGAAAATAGACAGTTCCTTATCAAAAGTTCATGCTCTATAAATAGACATAAAAAGGCAATTCAGACTCTACAGAAAGTCAGATTAAGTTATTTTTGAAAACGGAGTGAACTATGCAGCATTAGGCTCAGTACCATGTCAGTGTCCGACATACGTTACAGTCTGTCAGATGACAACAGCAAACACAAATATTTTACAAGTATATTATATAAATATGAGCTTATAATAATTAGTGCACAGTTATAATTCTGATTAACTACACATATCATACTGATTTTGTCCTTTCATCAGAACAGATTCCCTTTGTCTGTCATTTCTCCTATATGCACAAGAACCATGGGGATATATATTCAATGCTACACAGTGTGTTTGGATGGACACACTTACGGCATTGCCCTTCTTTTCCAAAATGCTGCATCTCAAATTAAGGTGTACTTTTATCCTGCATAAGTTTATGCCTATTTTTAATTTAAATGTCAATTGAAACCAATTGCTCTCCTTCAGCAGGTGAAGTCAGATAGGTATTCACGTTCTGTAGCATTAAGATACTGAAACTAGTAACTATGTACCTGTAAACCTTTTACAGTTCTAGGAACACTCTAAAGTTTACCTGGTGCCAGGCTTCAGCACAAGACGGAAAACAATTTAGTTTCTGTTATGAACCTCATGCATCTAAGAACTTCGAGTTAGGAGATTTTCCAATGACAGCAGACTTCCTTGCCCTGAGATAAACAATCTCTTTAAGTAAAAAAAATAATTTATTTTTAAAAAGATTTTAAAAGAATGAAATTTTGCAGATGAAAGATGACAACCCAGTACCGCAATTCTAAGTTTCTCCACACAAAGGAGATGCAACAAGATGACTCTGGAAGAACTACAGTGTCACGTTTTCAAGTGACAAAAATGTGAACGCCTTAGGTTGCTGGGACACCACATGCAATCAAGAACAAAAACTATCAAACAATGCACTCCTTATGATGGGATACATAAAAAAAATAAGAATAAATAATAAGAATAATAAGAATATAGTAATAATGACCGGAAAAGAGCACAAAAAATAAGGTCAAAGCTCAACTAATGTATACTGAATATTGCCCACTCAAATGATTTTGTCTTTTTCTTTCTGTGCTTCAGAATACAAGCTAGACAGTTTGCTTTACTATTAATTCCTTGGTGTTGAAACACTTGCATAACTGTTTTTTGGTGTGTTTTTTTTTAATGAGAATCTCAGTTTTAAAGTAGATCACAAAATACTGCAAAACTTGACAAAGAACATCAAAGGGAACTTCACTCATCTTTTATAAAACATCCATAGGACTGAACATTTTAAAGTCAAATTTGTAGCTATAGTTACAGGAAGTATTGTAATTCTAGACTGCACATTAGAAAGCGCTAGTAGTAGGTTAGGATTTAGTTTTGGAATATGGATTAACAGCAAGGAACTAGTGGCATTTTTTATTCCAACACGACAAGAATAGCTCAGGAAAAAAAAAAATCATTTGGAAGAAAAAGGCTGCAGGCAGTTGCCCATGAGCTGGGCAGTGATTTGAAGAATCCAGAGCGTGCTGAAAAAACCTATTAGAACCTTTTGGATAAGAATTTGAATTTATTTTAAGTCCTGGAACAGAAGAAACTGAAGTTTAGATCTATTTCTATCTTCTGAAACAAAAAGGGAAAGAAACATACTTCTGTTAACTCTAAGACATGACAAAATTTCTTGACTTGGTTTATGTGTGTTTTTTTTATAAAAGCTGAAAACCTGCTCACACAACTGCATAAATATGTAAGAAAACTACAGATTCACACACGTTTAGACATTAAATGATGAGTTCACAGGTGACATCAGCGCTCTGTTAGACTACTGCAAACAGCAGCTGAGCAGTATTTGCTAAATGTTACTATGTGGACCTTAGCATGAAAAGGAAATACAGCATCCAGGAGGATTTTTCTTCTGTTGATCGCATGATATTCAACATATTTTATGCAATTTTTTACTGCACTAAATGTCTAAGGCAGTAGCTATCACATTTCTTTTTACCAATACGGAAATCTTTTAACATTCAGCATTTGACGAGAGACTGTGGTAGGAAAAAAGAGGCAGCGATCCACTTGGGCCCAGGAACAGCCCTGAGCAGGGAGAAGACCGGGGAGGGAAGGAACACAGAGACAGGCATGGTGATGAACACTGCATGAACAGGACATAATGCCCAACGCAGAAAGAACTAATTGTAGCAGTCAACAGAGTGGTAGCAACAGCTGCAAACTGAGTAGCCAACATGTCTGGTCCCTATCTGAGCTGCTCTCCTGGGGCAGTCTGCTGCCCTGGGAGCTGAATGCCTTGCTTATGTCTTGTTGCATGCATTTGGATTTAGAAATTAGAGCAGTATAGAATCAAATAGCAGATATTAAACAAGCGTGATAGATAAACCAGATAATAGAAACTTCCACGTGGAATCGTAGATAATAATCTATTCTCAAGCAGTTCTATTTCCAATGAGGTCTTGCAGCAGCTGATCTGCATCCTTCTTATGCATACATATGCACATACTTGTATCTACGTATGACTGTGTATAAACAGAGAAAACATAGCATTCACACCCTCTTGCTCTCGCTCCATGCATATTTGTACAAATAACCTGAAAAAATAAAACTTTTAAACATGTGAGGACCATAGATAACTTAAAAAAACGAATAGTAAAATGACAGAGGAAATAAACCAGTGATACAGCATGACTAGGAAAAATAAGTGCAAAAAATGAGATTTCTAATAAAGCTCTACATTGAGAAATGGAGAAAATAAGCCAGAATCGAGGAGGAATCTTAATTATAAGCAGCAGTAACTCTGAAAGATTTGCAGGTCATAACATACAATCAAAGCATAAATAAATTGCCAGCATGATGTTAGGCCTCAGGGACTCAGGCAATCCTTGAGTGTAGAAACAAGGGAACACTTAGCAGTATCTGAAAAGTTATTTTATTTACTTTTCTGGTACCAGTAAAACTTCTGTGAAAGCACCAATTCTCATTTCTATCATAACATTTCATGAAATATACAGAAAAACTAGCAAGGGTTCAAAGGGAGCCACATGATGATTAAAAAACCAGCCAACATGACTTCCAGTGAAATTCTAGGAGGTCAATAATTTCTGTTTATCAGAGAGGTTGTTACAGATTATTTAGTCCCAGGTTGCACATAGCTATGTTAAAGCAACTTGAACAGCAGACTCTACAAGCTACTGTAAAACAAAACAAAGACTGGCAACCACTAGATTGCTTTAAAGCTGGGTTAGCTGTAAGAGTGGTTAACCAAGGCAACACCTAAAAATAATTGCTCTTACTTCATCAGGCATAAGGAACGCCTGCTTTAAAGAGGGATAAGCATCTGGGATGTATCCACGCAGCTTCTGGAGAACAGTGGGAAAAGCTTCATCTCATCTAGCTGGATTTACCCTGCAATAGGAAAGAGACAGTCTTAGCAGCGCTTTCATGCATCACTCTATTCTCCTCAATACATTCTTCCTAAAGCAGGAAGAATAAATCACCTCATTAAGGCTCAGGGTTTGACAGGACTCAAAATCAGACTTTGCACTTAGACAAAGCATTGCCAAAAAATTATTTAACTGAATTTAATCTAGGGTGGTCACCAAATGGATACGCTTTCCTCATTTCCCGTAACCATGTGTGCCACACATTACTCACAACTCATACAAAAAAGGAACTTCCTACTTACTTTCTTACTTTTTTTTTTCTCATAGGAATTGTCTGCCTATTTTCAAAGGTGCTCCCAGGATCTCTGAGCTTTTCTAGAAACGACTGCCAGGCAATTTTACCTGTGGCTTTCAGGCCAAACCTGAGAAAAAGAAATAAAACAGATTTAAAAGATTTTCTTATAAAAGCTCTAAGGTCCAAGAAGAATTTTGAAGTAGAAACATTACAAAGCCATTACAATATCAGCATGTGCAACATTCATGTTTAGAATAAGCTTCCATAGCTTTTCTTTCTTACTAAAAATGTAAACTGAGCCAACTTATTTTCTCAGTTCCAAATGTGTAGCTGTGGAAGAACTAGACCCCAAGCGAGAATTCATCTAACCATATGTACATGCCTGCACCTGAGCAAGTCACACTATCCCTTTATAGTCATTGGGAAGAATAAGCACTTTCAGGACAGAATTCATCTCGTTCTAAAGTAGATAACTAAAACCAGTTAGATGAATCCTGCCCATTGTTTCTCTCCAGTGACTATAAAATGGAGTCTAGGAGGAGCAGTTCAAATGTAGATGTTCACATTACAGATCTCTAGAATGCATCCGTTCTCATTATTTACACATAACAGTGGAGGAGCTAACTAAGGGGAATATGCATTTGTTTTTTCTTTAATCTTATGGTGCTGATTGCATCCACACTTGAAAACTCCAAAAGTATTGGAAGTGTTAAACTGTGTTAAAAAATGTAACTAGTATCATACTCAATGAATAATTACTTGAAAATAAATAAGGAACTGATCCCATGACCATCCAAATTATTGACATATTTCCTATTCAGTTTCAATGGTACTGTAGAAGGGCCCAAGTGAGCATGGCTAAATGCACTTCTACTTCACAAAGTTCTTCATAGGCAATTACATCCCTCATATATAATCAGAAATGTGCTGACTCGCTTCTCTAATAATCGCAGAAAAGCTTTTAAAATTTCTATTGCTCCTTAGAATGGTGGCAGACGGTGTATAGAGCATTTGCTAATCCAAAGTGCTAAGGACAAAGCTAAAAAATATCCAGATATAATCAGAGGTGTGCAAGACTTTCTGGGTCTTTAACAAAACAAACAAGCAAACAAACAAAAAACCACAAAACAACCTCCAGTTTCGGGACTGCGTGGCAGTTTCTCAAGCTCGGTCAACAAGGCAAAACACACAAGTTACTGGAATCACAGAATTAACTCCGGCTGTCTGAAACAGGACAGCACAGAGTGTTTAAGGAGAGGGAATGGAACTGGTCTGTATGCAATGTTCCTGCACAAGAATGGAGTGCATGCACCGCATTCAGTGGCTCAAGGAACAAACACCTCACAGTGTTGTACAAGAGCCCAGAACAGGGGCTGGGAAGGGCCGTGCACCAAAGTATAGAGGTAAGTGAAGGTAGGTGCAGCATCGGCATTTGAATTTCACCAGGGGAGTCATCTCATTCCTTCTTTGCCAACAGTACTACTGAGGGGATGGGTTATTTATAAAAAGCTGTAGAAAGAAGAAGTGTTTCGTATCTGATTATTATCTAGGATAAATGGATGTGAAACAAACAGTATGAAATAACAGATGATCTTTAAAACTAAGGCCAAGATAGCAACTGTTATTTTGAACCCCCAGCTGGGATCCCATCCCACTCAAATGTCTATGGTCTACTAAATCACTCAAATTACACTGTAGAGAGTAATTCTGCATGAAAATGAGCAATCAGCCAATGCTGCATCTATCTGAGGAACAGATCTCTCCACTTCTACCTCCTTTCTCAGAAGCCTTACACTCACCTGTTGGACTTCAGCAATTACAGTTGACAAAATCTTGGGAGCTGACATAGTGAAGGTCTGGTATGATTAACCATAATTTGTGGTGCCATTGATTATTCTGCAAGGCATGATGTTTTCCCCCATTCTGCAGATGGTTAATGGATCATGGAGCTCCTCAAGTTTCAGTTGTCTTCCCATGGCAGTCCAACGCAGCCTTTTCTCTTGCAATTTGGAATGGATGAATCAGGCCCATATAGGGGTGAAGAGGAACTTTATGGATCAAATTAAGGAAAACCTTATTTAGACAAAGCTCATTATAGTCAGCAGGAATAAAAACTGAGGAAGGACATCGGTGTATTTTATTTTATTGATTTCAAAGCAATTCCTCTTTGTATATGCGACACTGACCCTCAGATTTCAAACTGTGTTAAAAAGGCAATAATATGTATGGTACTTAGATCAGGAGTGTCCAAGTTGCAGCCTGTGGGCCGCATGTGGCCTGGGACAGCTTGCAATGTAGACCACCCTGTGCCTCATGTTATAAAGGTGGCGGCTCTTCTCAACCAAGTGTTCCAGTCCAGCCCCAGGCGCACACCCATCACTCAGCAACAACCAAACACTGGCTTCCCATTAACACTGTCTGAGCTGAAACCAGGGCACAGAGAGTGCACAGTGCACGGCACTTTGATACATTAGTGAAACAGAGTCCTGTGAACAGAGAAGAATACGCAGCACTGCTTTCTGTTTTGATAAAGGAAATTGAGAATACGTTTCAAAATCACAAAAAAAAAAAATCAATGTATGTCTGTGACTCCATAGACAGTTGTCATAATTAAATTACCTGCCAATTTTCACCTGGAATGTATAGAGCTGCAATCTGCTACTCAACTCAAAAAATTTGATCATGGTTCCTTACCAGACTTAACCACACAAGAAAAATATCCCTTCCTTCACAGTCATGCCTTATTCATGTCATCACTTTTAGCAGTATGCACATTTGTGAACAACTGTTCAGGATGAAGCACAGAAAGAGAAGAATTTAATCAAAAATCTCTGATGAACCCCTTAAGACCTTACTAAGAGTGGCAGCCACTGCCATAGAAACAGACTGGTGCGTTAGTTTCACAAAAACAAAGTGAAAGATCCTACTAGTTTTATGGTTCTATTGCCCTCTTTTTTATTATTTTAACAAAAAAATTAAAAATTAAAATATTTTCTTACTTATATATTAACTATATTGTATATTTTACTAGGGCTTTCCAAAAGTAATGCATCCTATTTTATGATGTTGGTCCACAATGTCAGAGGCGGAGGTTGGTGGTATGGCAGTAGAGGCTGAACCTTCCCATCAATATTCCATTATATGTTGTTGCCATGTGACAGATGGCAGCAGAGAGACAGTGTGACAAAACTGTGTGTGGCATGGAATTGCCAATAAAGCAAAGGTGTGTCAGTGAATTCCTCCATGCATAAAAAAAATGGCACCCATTAACGCTCCCAGATGCTTGTTGAATGTTTATGGAGACTGAACAGCGGATGTGGGCACAGTGAGGTAGTGGGTGGTGCATTTCAGCAGCGGTGACAGTGACTTTGGGTCACTTCCACTGGTGCAGGTTTTGACATGCATGGCATGCAGACTCTTGTTCATTGCTGGTGAAAATGCACAGCTAATGGTGGCTTAAGAATTTGTTCCATCAAATAGTGTTATTGTGCTCTTTCCATCTGTTGTAGTTTCCATGGAAATAAATAGGAGGCATTACTTTTGGAACAATGTATGTATATTTGGCTCAAGACAATTTCTCTTCACTTAATGAAGCCCAGGCAAGCCAAAAGGCTGGACACCCCTTATTTAGATGTTATAGGTGGAATATCTGAGGTACATAAAGATCGTTCCTCTGTAGGGTTAGAAAAAGGGCAAGCATTTTTAGAGTGGTAATCCAGCATTTTATCCACTATAGTATGCCAAGCAACTTGTTAAAGTAATTAGAAAAAAAAACAACACTGCATGCCTTTTTGGAAGTACACTTATGGTTATATCCAAATGAAAACTAATATACTTCCAAAAAAACTGACAGATTAGAGCTGTAACAACATGGATATCCAACAAAATTATCTGATAAATCATCTCATAGTGATCCTTTACAAAACACTTCCCACTGAAAAATTTTCAGCCATCACTGCCCTAACATCTGGTACTTCCATACAAATCTTAAATCAAAGAAATAAAACATGAGGGTAACACAAAATGTTTAAAAATCTCTCTGCTGCTGAAAAATGCCCTTGTGTTTTTAACTGATGCGTTGTTCACCAAAATCCTGACAAAGTGACGAGAATGAGTTTCCCTATATCACAAATGAAATTCACCAATTAGAAATCGGGGTAGACTCAAGAAAATTAAGTCTTAGAAGACTCAGCCCTTCATTTAGACAGCCCTCATACTGGTCGTGTATGATTTGTCAGCAAGGACACCATCATAACCCTTCACCTGTGAAGACGTATAATGCACACCAAAACACTAAAACACAATCAAAAATACTTCTCATGTGGCAATAATAAAATGTTGTGAAACCGATTCCTTCAGTTTATACCACTCTTTGTATAATCTCAAGTTCACAATATTGTATTTCTGACTCCGAAAATTTTCAACAGTAGAAACGATGGAATTCAGGGAATTCGGGACTCAGTTGAGTGATGTCCTTCAAGTGCCTCTGACGTATTTGCTGCAGTGGGAATGTACACAGATAGAAGTGTGTAGGTAATCTGGTCCTAATTGAGTCAAGGATGAAATCCTTGCTGAAGTCTAAGGCAAAATTGCATCAACTTCAATGAGCCTGAATTTTATAACAGGAGCCCATGAGATGTAAATACCTCCAACACTGATAAAATGCTATAATGTATTATTTCTTAAAAGCAGCTCCCTCATGTCATGACACATCTCATGTCATGTTATTTAAATATAATCTTAAAAAACCTTGAAATCACGTCCCTTGCCCATCAGTTACTATTACACTTACTATCAGCTATAATGAAGTTCCTTTGTTATAAGAATTAGATAACTATGAAGAACTTTTCCTGTTATTCCCTTCAACTGGTAGATCTTTCGAATTACATTATCTGAGAAGTACCACCTGAGAGACACAGCGTACACAGCTCAAACATTTCTGTTTACAGCTTCATTAAAATGTCACCATATTTTACATATGCTAGAGGAGGTTTCAGAGGAAGAATACATGCAGAAATCTTTCCATTATGTAACTGCTCTTAAGAGCAAGATTTACTTGAAGATTTAAACATGAAAGTGACATGAATTGAAAAAACTACAATGGCAATTTTTTGACAAAGTAATAGTTGATCACTGTTATATCATACTATGAATAACTAGAAGCAAATACGATTTATCTGACAAACACAGAGCAATATGGTTACTGCAGATGATACTCTCCTACAGCACCTGCTGCTGTAAAACATATCTGCACTGAGGTCCTTAAAGCTAACTACTGCATATAAAGAAAAAATAATTCAGCCCTTTATTTATATGGATGACTTCATTATTCAAATGATTTCCATATAAATTATGAACTGTGGAAACATTAAACAGTGATGCATGATCTCGTCATTGACCTCCTCACACTCTGTGGTTCTGGTTCCTTGTCCTATTGCTGTAAGCTCAAGCAGTATCTTGTAGTAAAAATAGTGTGTAAGAGTTAAGCTGTTCTTCCCTTCTCTTTGGCCATATGCCCTTGGCAATGTTGCCAAGGAGTACAGAGTGTATCCTGGAAGTTTCCTTCTCACAGTTTTTGCTTTCTGAGTATAAAAGATTAATCGTGAGAGATCCTGGTCTAGATCTAGTCAAGAGCCACAAAAACATCCATTCCTGTGATATTTTGGCTTTATAAAGGAAATACGAGTTTAGGAAGCTAGCCTACATAAACAAACTGAAATAACGTTCAGGAAATCAGATTCTGGAAAGTGTTCCGTGGCCTAAACTCAGATCTGCTGAGATCCTTGAGGCAAGGCAGGAAAATGTTTTCTCTTCGTTTATCTTCTGTATGCTATACTGCCTACAAGATCATTTGAGTTTTGGTAGCAATACTGAGAAGATGCCTAGTTAAAGTAAAATAGTATACTGTCTTTAATCCCGTGGTTGGCATTATTTCTCAGCTGTCACAGCAAATTTATAAAAATATTTGCCTCATTTAGTTTACATTCAAATTTCCAGGTATGAAATTTTTTCACTACGCCACATAGGAGGATCCCTTTAGTTATCTTTCTCAGTGGCAAACAATGAACAGGGCAGAGTGAAAGCTTTCAGCATTAGCTCATTCGTTGCCCTTAGTTGTACTTCTCCCTTACTAATAGTTGTGAAGTTGTTCTTCCAGCAAATTCACGCCATCCCACATCACTAGTCATTTGAATGCAAGACACTAATGCTCCTTTTAGGATATTAAATACAAATTTGTGAGCGTATAGAAGGAAGAAAGCAGTAACTTAAAGCTTCTACTCCATTAAATCCATATGCATTACTGCAAAAGCAAGCAAGCAAACAAACAAGTAGGCTTTATATCCAGTTTTATCAGCTTTTACTACTCTGCCATATGCACTGCAACACAGGCACAAGTAAGATGAATTAGTGATGGTAGTCACAATAAGCAATAATAAAGTTATAAAACAGCACCGCTAAAAAATGTCCCCTAAGAAAATAGTATGGTTCTTACCTATTCATTAGCTCTTGAAAAGTTTCATTTGGTAAAGGAAATATCAAGCTATTTGTGACTGACTTCAAGTAATGCAAAGACACAAATCCACTCCAACTGACATCAATTGCTCTGAAGGCTTTTTCAATGTCCTGATAGGCCGAACACAGCTGTAATGAATATAATTTATGGTGTTTTGTTCAGAAAAATCAAGCTCATGAAGCTTTTAAAACAATAATGCATTTTTTACAAGACCTTTTCAAACGTTTTTCTTTGTGAACTGATCAAATAGGTTACCCTGGCATGCTCTGACCGTCAGATGTTTAATTAATAAGCTTACTGCAAAACAGTATTCCCAATCACACTCTCTCAAATGACAAGTCGGACAAGTTTCTCAAATAATAAATCTGCCTTAAAATTTCAAGCTAAAAATACCAGGTGGATCAACCCGCTTGATAACATCTCTCTTAAGAAACTTTAAAATCATCCATTGCATAATCTAGTATCAAAGTTTCCCTTATTAAAATGGGTTCTTCGCACAATGAATACTGGAAAATTTTAGGAAAAATGTAATAGTTAACATAGGTTGTTGTATAAAAATATTACATATTTCTTTGGTTATTTCTTCTTAATTCACGTGCTGTTGCAACAGAGCTATGTGGATGTGGTTTTGCTTGTGGGACTTGTAAAATGCCCGAAAGTTGACTTACTGCAGATTTTGATAAGGCTCATGAAACAATAGGAGTCTGGTTTGTTTTCCTGAAACGTTAGCTCACACTGGGTTGTTGAATACTGCAAACATCCCTGAGGCTTTTCTCCCCCCACCATTTTTTGACAAGTACCCCATCTGCTTCTAAGCTGATTATTGTTTATTCAGAACTGCCAAAATCACAGAGTGAAGATAATGTATGGAGAGATTTTAGAAAGCCCAAAATAAACATGAAACACTGGGAGTGCTTGTAAGGTGAGATGTACCGTACTTCAAATCCAGGCCTTGACCTCCATATCAAAGATAGAAAAGACAAAAAAAGGTCAAGAAGTTGAACGTCCCTGAGGCTTGTGTGTCCTTCTTGTCTTTTCAAGGTTGAGAAAGCACATCTACAGGTCTGTGTAACCCAGTTTGTAGTAAAACATGCAGTTCTGATGCTCAGCCTGATTTCTGAGTCAGGATTTCCATGGCATGAAGACACATGAGTGAGTATTGGAAAGCTTTTTTCTTTTCACCTTCCCACAAAGAAGGTGAAACACAGTAATACAGTGACAGTTATGTTCATCCACCATATTCCACAACTTTCTTCAGTTAAGATCACATCTAAAATCACAAGAGGTCATTGGTCATATCTATTCCATCTTCAATCTCAGTTCTAAGCTTGCTACCACATATAAAAAAATATGTGTTTCTGCAGCAGCACCTATCCACTAACAATTTATTTCATGTAAGTCAGAAAATAATTGTCTAATAATGGTAACTAGTTATTACTCGGAGGAAATCATTACTTACTTTTATCTGACAGAGCAATCTAGCAATTCACATTATGAAATACTTTAGCCATCAAGCTTCAATGCACTCACATTTTGTTTTAGCCCAAGGAATCTGGAGTTCTAATATTGTTTTTAATACTGTGACTCTAAAAAGCTAAATTGGAACAGGCAAAATAAAACAGAAGTTCTACTTCTGCTGTCTGGCTTTAGAAGCAAACAAGAAACCTTGTGCATGGAACACATGCATTCCCATGACGTCTTGCTCATCATCTCCACCTACCAAAGTATGCTGAATTATTAATAGTACTCCCTTAACTTTTCTTTAAATGACCTCTCGGCGCTCTCCAGACCACACTCTGTTACAGTGCACTCAGCTGGTAAACGCTGTCAAAAACTTTTTCCTGGTGAAGACTGTAGAAGTTTTTCCTGCTTCTGCTCCTTCTCTTTTACCTTCTGGCAGATTAGAACTGATTTAGCAGAGTTTGTGTCATTCTCATCTTCAAAGAAATAAAGCTACCTAGAACTCCTACGGCTGTTTTTGTTTTTGCATAAATCATTATGTACAAAAAGAATAAAAACAGAAATAAAACATTTGTATTTTCTTGTATTTCAAACTTGATCAGTATTTAAAATCGATGGTAACCTCTCTGTGCATTTGCTGCAGTACCTTTTCATTTAATATTTAAAAACATTGACTTCAAATCCCTTACAATTTTAACAGGTAACTTTATTACATTTAGTTCTATCAGAAGTTGCTTCTAGAAACTCTCTCTCTTTGTCAATATGAATCATAGAATTATTTGAGTTGGTCATCGTAGAGGGCTACTAAGTTGTTCATGCAGGACTTGCCCTTGGTGAAGCCATGCTGGTTGTCTCTTATCACCTCCCTCTCTTCCACGTGCCTTAGCACAGCTTCCAGGAGGAGCTATTCCATGATCTTTACTGGCAGAGATGAAGCTGGCAGGTCACCAATTCCCTGGGTCATCACCTTGACATCCCCGCCCTGCCCAAGTTCACCATCTTGTCACTGTCTCAAGTGAAAGCTATTTTTTAAAGAGATGACCCGCCAAACTTGGTATTATTGAGTACTGAGTAAAAAACAAAGCTCCCATATGCTACAAGATTCCAAGCTACAGGAACAACTCACTATCTGGAATTCATGAGCTTGTAGTGGTGATTTAATTTTTTGTCACATGTAAAGTGTCATCTTTTGATTTGAAAGGCAGATTTTACACACAGTTGGTGGAATGTTTCAGGCCAAGGGAGATTGTCTTTCTTCTCATCCCTGTATTAGTTGCAACTGCTGAGAATCAGGGCTGTAAAGTCCTACAAAATTTCAGACTAGATCCATCAAGACCAACAGAAATACTTCTACTGATACCAATGGAAAGAGGACAAATAACCCAAGAATTCCACTCTTTTTCTGAGTCACATCTGCAATTTGGTTTTCTGCAGCGTTTTTTCTGTTTGTTTTTTTTCGCTTAACTATATCTGTATTTATGTCAAAATTCTTCAGAAGTTCTTTATAGTCCATCATATCTAGCTCAGTAGTAGTTCCACAGCAAAGAGAAAAGACCCAACTTTTAGAGAACACTGCTATTCTACATCGCATTTGTAGTGAACTGAATAAATATTTATGAAAACTTTAGAAACAGTATACATAAAGAATGTGAAAAACAAGCAAATAATGACTTCTTTCTAACTCCCTATTACATTTTTTTTCTGGTCTCTTAACTCCCCATTACATTCTTTTCTAGTCTCTTTTCTCTGCACAAGATTATGTCTATAGTATGTGAGCTGTCTGCATAACATCATTCAAATCCAACATACAGTGCCATTTGGTTGGTCATCCACATGAACATGAATTTTAATGTATCTGCACAAAGACATTCCTCTTCCAATAA
This sequence comes from Aquila spilogaster, assembly GCA_024606505.1. NCBI lineage: Eukaryota > Metazoa > Chordata > Aves > Accipitriformes > Accipitridae > Aquila > Aquila spilogaster. Next base: position 16,143 of record JANHGO010002567.1, read on the forward strand.
TATAAGAATATTATGGTATTCTTAAACAAATTCCAGCATAACTTATGGTAAATCATACCTAAGCCCTGTAGCAAGTTGTCTAGATGTTATAGTAGCAGCTTCATTCAGATTAAATGTGAATGGCACTTTGCAATTAGAACTCATTTCCACAGCTTTGAAATTAACCTTTGATTGCAAGCGGTTATTTTCCAGTTATTTCCCCTGATCAGCAGTGAAACTGTTAATACTGTTTACGCTTGTCATCCTTAAATTGTATCCAATTGCTTGGAAAGAATGAGCAGTTTTCACCTTTCAGAATGACAGTCTGCTGGAGAGCTCAGAACCAGTTTATCACATTTTACTGTGGGATTTGCCTCCAATCCCCATCAGACAACAGAGTGGTGACTCATGTTCATATTTTACCTTCCTAATAATGAATTCCAGGAATATGCAGTTCTTAAAATTAAAATTCTGTTGCATAAAGAGAATCCATAAACTCTGAAGTTGAAACGGTATACCATTAGAACACCTTGTGTAACACAGGCAACCAAGATTCTCTCAACTTCCTTTGCATTTAGCCGTAATTCGTGTTTAAATAAAATTAAACTCATGGTCAGTTGAAGATTTCCTGACAGAAATGCATGCAGCTAATCCTGATCAATTTGTTCTAAAAACTGATAGCAGACTTTTTTTAAAATCTGAATGTGTCTATCTAGTGAAGATAGGGCACCAGATGATGTGGTCACTTCTTAAACTCCTTTTTCAAAGCCTAAAGGGATTGTCTGCTAACGTTAAGCTCGGAAGCATTTGCATCATCCCTTGAATCATGATAGTGACTCTTTTTTTGCACAATTTTCCAACATCCTGGGAATGAGAGCGCCCGATGTGAAAGTGTTCAGGTTTTGACTGTCAACATAAGAAAATAAAAGCCCTATTTCTGCTCAGACATCTTTGGGACATTAATGTTTTCATAGCCTCATAGTAGAAGCCAGGATCTTATGAAAAAGAAAAGAGATATACCCTCCTGTTTGCATCAACGTGGGAGGCCAAAACCTGCTGGCAATATATGAGACCATTTATATGATGAAGAAGAACCAGGTTGGCTATTCTTCAAATTCCATTTGCAACAAGTAGAGAGAGAGCTGCACTATAATGTTCCCTGTTTAACTCTCTATTAGCAAACTGGGAAGGAATAATTAGCTGCTAAGATCACCATAAACTAATCACTTTTGAGGAGTACTGAAAGAGAGGAGAGACATTGGCTTGTCTCTTGTCTCAGTTTCCCATCTGTAAAACTAGAACAATAATACTGTCCTAGCCATGGGCCTATGTTGGTTATCACAGTAAACCATGCACCTTTGCTTTGATGCATGTAACTTCTGGTTATATATTCATGGAGGACTTCAATTCCTCTTCCTAGCTATTCCTTCACATCCTATTTCCCCTCAAGACTTTTCTTGGTGTCTTATTAAAGGATGAGGATTATCTGTGAATTTATTTTCAAGGAAATATTAAAGGAATTAAGATTAAGATTAGCTGTGAGCTGTACATATGAAAATACAGAATGAATATATAGACTACTTTGACATCTGTGAAGTGCGGTAAAAGCATACATGATAAAACAGATAGATTTGTTTCCAATTTGAACAAACTTTTCACGCGTACATTCAAAATAAAAGGAATACTTCAAAAACATTTGTGTGATAGGACTGTTTGAAGACTAATAGCTCTATTTCGTGAAAATGCCATGAGAAATATCAGGTTAATAGCATACTTCAGCATCAGGAATGATACTTGGGAATATTTGAAGAGTGTCTGAAATTCTGCCTTGTTTACAGCTCAATTTTTGATCTATCAAAAAACCCCACAACCTACAACAAAAAAACATATATATATACAAATTACCATGGCCTTACTACAAAGCAGGAACACTCTCCGGTCATTATCCTACATTAGTGACAGTTTGCAGTAACCCATGGGGTACTGTACTCTGTATTCCATCACATGAAAACTGTTGCATTCCCTACTCTAGAAACTTTCCATTATTACTCTCAGGCAATTTCTGTTGTTTTGAACAAAATGGCTTACTATGGATCTGCATATAACAAGGCTGGAAAGTCAATCCCATTTCATAAACAGAAATACAGAACTAATTATTGGTACAAAATTGCACTTTTGACAGTGTAAAAGTTCTTTATATTCCAGCCCCTAATACAGGAGCACAAATCTCCTAGGACGGGCAAGGATCTCACCATCATGCAGTGGTGATGACAGTCAGCCACATCATTACCAAAGGGGTGGGGTACAACCTGGACATGCAGTGCATAGAGATTGAGTTGGTCAGAGCAGTAGCCCCCAGAACTGGACCAGAGCTCGTTTGGTGATAAAAATCAATAGACGTGCTATTGCTGTCATGTGGGCATTTAAGGAGAACACAAATTATACAACTTCATTCTTGACTGATCTATGTTACTATGCCTTAAAGGACCAATTATCAGCCCTTACCAACACAACGATTATCCTTGCATAAATTTACTGACCAAAGAATATATTCCCAATGACAACCTTTAAACACTGACAGCAGTCTCTTTCTTCCTTCTCCGCAGAGTGAAGGAGGAAAATAAGCACTAACACAGGGTGACTCAGAGATCCTAAGTTATGATCCTCATATGCATCCTCTATGGAGATGCTATCTTCCCACTTATGAGAAAGAGTAACAAGCTAGCGGTGTTTTAAGTTTGTCTTTGGATTACTTTGCCCTTCTTGCTGTTAAACAATTTTACTATTTATTTCTATTCTCACTTTATTTATTTCTGTATTTACGTAACTTAAATTCATAAGTTTTCATCAGAAAAAAATATTCCAGTAACTCCTAATGTCCAGCACATGTTTACATTTGATCACTGTTTCCTCTGTACAGCCAAGATGGAAAGACAAGATTGAAATAAGTCACAAACAATGAAATCAATGGATCAGACCCTCTCTAAAGCCCTGTTTGTGAAGATACAGTCTTTCAGAGCACACAGATGACAGCTACATTTGACCTCAGTGCTAAGTAGGTCGCTCTGAAAGTAATGCCTCCTATTAATTTCCAGGGAAATCACAACTGATACAAAGAGCACAATAACACTATTTGAATGAGCAAATTCTCAGCTACAAAACACTATTTTTCAACATAGTCACCACCATTAGCTATGCATTTTTGCCAGCAATGAACAAGTGTCTGCATGTCATGCTTGTAAAAATCTGCATGGCCATCTGGAACGTGGCTTGTCTTTCATATCACTGTCACTACTGCTGACACGCAACACTCACCACCTCACAGTGCTCACAGCCACTCTTTGGTCTCCATAAATGTTCGGCAAGCATCAATGAATGCCAGTGCATGCCTTTTTTTTCTGCACGGAAGAATTCAAGGACACACCTTTGCTTCATTGGCGCTTCCATGTCAGACACCACTTTATCAGACTTCCCCTCTGCTGCCATCTGTCAAATGGCAACAAAACGTGACACAATATCGGTGGGAATGTTCAACCTCTACTGCCATACCACCATCATCTGCCTCTGATATCATGGGCCAACGTAATAAAATAGGAGGCGTTCATTTTGGAGCAGCTCTTCTAGTTTTGGCTCTGATAAGCTCAACTATCCAATCACGTGCAGCCATAATATTCTGGAATCAGTGCCATGAATGCAGCTAGACTACGCAGACCCATAATGGGAAACCTTTGCACAAGTTCTTCTTAGAGGTCGGAAGGCTAGCACATATTTCAGTGCTGACACAATCAGGCAGAAGAAAACTAAATATTGTCCTATACACTACAAAGTTTGAGCTTGCTTTTCATTTCAGTATATATTCCTGAAGTTACTCTCTACCTGAAGTAACTTTTTAGTTAGTAATATTCAAAAAATTGAAGCTGACAAGGCAGACCCAATAAATGTAGAAATAGGTTCTGGTTTCCTAAGTATAAAAACATGCTAATTATAAACACAGCTATTCATTATTTTCCTACTTGCTAATTTTACACATATACAAATATCCCTCTAATTGTTAAAACTGAAAAACAAACAAATGTACCCATTATGCTTTTTATGAATCCAGTCCATTGTTCAAGGAAAAGAAATCATTCTTTACACAAAGATTTGCTCTGAAATTGCTGCCAAAGAAAATAACCTTGAGTTATTTGCTGCATAACTGCCACATGAGTACATTAAAGGTGCCTAGAGACAGTTTTGTCTTGAGCACGTGACTTTTAAGAAAAAGCTTTTAAGTTCAATATTTAAACATTGCTGCTATATCCCTTTTCTTTCCCTGATTTTTAAATTAACTCCAGTTATCACATACAGGAAGAAATCAGATGCCGTTTGTTCCCATGTTTTCAGACATTTATCTGAAAATGAAGGCTCGTATTACTTGGCTGCAGTGAATTCATGATATTATTGGGATGTTAAGGAAATGGCATGTATATATTTCATAAGTGTTGTTTCCCACAAAACTGGAGAATGCAGCACTGGTATGAAACCTTAGTAACTTTCCAGACCATTAGGACTAGCTGATCAAGTCTGCCTAAATGTAAAAGCATAAAAGCTTGAGGATTTGGACCTAGGATCTGGTCTTAAGGAGGGTTATATTTTTTCACATAATAAAGCAAATCCTTAGATGGGAGGTCCATCTAAAAAGGTTTATGTCTTCCTAACAGAGGCTTGGTTTCAGAACTGTTAAACTTCTGGGTGGTGGGTTTTTGGTTTTTTTTCCAGTAAAAAATTAATATCCTTTTGGTGAGATAAAACGACTGTTCTGTCACTCTTAGGTTTGAGCTGACCTATTGAAAAGAAATGCTATGAGCACAAATAGGGCTCTCTGACAGAGGTTGTGGATCCAAAATACATCTCTGAAAATGAATGTTTTCCCCAGATTGTATCATAAGCATCCCCAGCCCAAAAGATACGCATGGGTAGTGCCTTATATCAAGATCTTGACAGAAAAAGCCCTCTGAATAATTACAGGACTGGTCCAAAGTCCATTAAAGTTAATTGAGAGACTTGACACTATATCCCAGAACAACCATAACAGGATTATGGGAAAAAATAATTGTTAATCAATCCAAGGCAAATATTCATCGGACTCTGGCTTGAATCAGAAACAGCTGCAGGGTCAAAAAGCAGAAATAAGTTCAAGAGACCACACTTCAGTAGGAAGAAAAGTGGCAGCAGAACTTGTCCAAGGAACAATATTATTTTCTTTTTCTTGTAGATCAATGCAGAAAGAAGCATTTGAAGTGGATTCTATGATAATTTCATTCAACACTAGAAACCTGAAGGACAGGAGTGTCCCAGGCCCTATCACATGAGATGCCTTTTCTCTAAAAACCACATTCACAGGCCTATGTTACGAAAGCTGTATTGTCCAGAGAAATGAGATAGACAAATGTATGGAATAAACATGGGGTAGCAGCTAGTTGAACATACAGAATCCTAGAGTATCTGTGGAACCACAGCTTTGAAGCAGAGGCCTTTAAATGAACCGAAACAACAGTGGGAAACTCTAAAATGGAAAATAATTTCCTTCTGATTAAACTGATTTTTTAGGCTGCTGGCTTTGGTATATGGTATTCCAGTCATTTACCTGAGAGAAGGAGAAGGAAGAAGGGGGCATAGCTACATCTAGAAAGACTGTTAGCATTTATTTCACCTAGCAGCTTATCTGCCCCCAGTGTACTAAAAATTAAAGAGAGAAAGAGAGAACCTCAGTTATTTTTGCTACAGGGAATTTCCTGGATGGTGATTTGGAGAATCTACATATTCCATTGGAGACCCAGAAATCTGTCCTGGTTTACTGTTTGTTTTGGATTTCTGCCATTTCTCAGCTATTATCACCACTGTCAGCAGTGCAGATCTTTGGAGCAGTCAAATGAACCGATGAGGTTCCCAATATGAGAGAAAGAAAGTATTGTTCCTGCTCAATTGATCAGGATATACTCAAAAGAGAGCTGAGTACATTTAGATTCAAATTTCTTGGGTTGCCCGTGCCTTCGCAACCAAATAGGATACACACAAAACAAACACAGTCAGCCTGATCTAAGTTGCTCCCTTGGAGAATATCCTTTTAAGACATAATTAGTACAGGAAATACAACTTTTGTACATTAATAATGTGTGGACAGAAGAGTAGATTTACCGGTACTCATTTACCTGCTTTATGTTTTCCTTGAGGTTTGACTGGATCAGTGCAGAACTACCAGCACAGAAGTGGATTTGACTCATGATTTTAACTGCACATTCAAAAGAAGAGCATTTTATTCCTTCCTTAAATGTATTATTAAAATTAATGATCTTGAACTTCAGGAAAAAGTACAGAAAGCATCCTTTCAGTTGCTTTAAGATTTATCCATAATAAGAAATTCAGAGTTATTTATTCACTCTCAATTTCCACTGGCTTCCTCAACAGAATATTTCAGTTAGTTTGTGTGATATTGTTAGTTTGTGTGATAAATGTTACATTTCAACTGTTATTTCTGATATTCGGTTGTACCATTCTTTTTACTTGATAAGCTTCAGAAGTTCTTCTGATAACATTTCATCATTTTAGAGCTACGTAACTCCCAAAATAAAAATTTGTGATCGTTTTTATCATTCAGCACTTATGAAATGTAGTAACATTTTTATAGATTTATTACCTTACAGACTGCAATGCCAAACACAAGGTTTATTGTCAAATAAAGCATCATTTCGGCTTTTTTGATTGCCTGCTTTAGAAAAGAATTGCTTCTGTTCTATAATTGCCTGTACCAAATTATTTAATTGGTTTTGTTGATTTCTAATTCTGGAAAGTATCTCAACCAGAAAAATACACAGAAAGTGTAATAGCGTGGCCAAGCGATATGAACTCACAAAAATTATTTTGGAATTTGCTCATAATGGAAAAAAAATATCCAAATAAAAAACATCAAGCAACAAAGTACCATCCTAAATTGCTTAATTTTCTTTCAGTTCCATTTCTAGTAAAAGGTATTTCCAACCATATTTCCTGATGGATTTCATAGACTCCACAAAAAGTCATTCAAAATTATAAGACACTAAACATTCTTTGGAAATAGATATGGAGATTCAGTTTTGTGTTGGCTTAATGCAGCTTGTAGCTGATCTCCATGCATGTTATCAGCATCAATTCACAGGCATTGTCATCACTCAGTCCCTTTCAACATTTCCATCACATTAGCTTATAAGCACAATTTCACAAAGACGTCGGCAAAGATACAAAGGAAACACTCCACATGCTCCTTCCCTATCATGCCCAGGCTGTTTTTCTTTCTGCGAGCCCTGTTACAGGCAAATTTCAGGCTCTATCCCATTCTCACACCTCTGCTCTGAGAGAGCAAGCTCTGCTACAGCTCCTGCCTGGGCAAACTAAAGGGGGCATGTCTGGAGTATCCATCATGTCTGAAGTATCATATGCACTTTCAAGGTCAATACTTGTCAATTGCTCTGACATCAGGATTTTCTTGGGAGATCATCTCTTGGGACTCATCTCTTGGGAGTCCATATGATTGAAGATGGCAGAGCAATCCTGTTTCCAAATGCTCTACAGACATTAATTAAGGTTCACATTGTTCTTCTGAGGTAAGCAAGTATCATTCCCTCATGCAGCTGTGCAAACTACAACCCTAAAAGGTTAAGTGTATTTTTCCGAGGTTCCCAGTGAATCAAGTGCCAGACTTAGAGTACTGCAGCACTGAAGCAAGCCTCTCCTGGCTTTCTGGCTTCCATTCCAAGTTTGCATTTCACTGTATCATTTTACATCAAAACCATGCTAAGGGGAGAGGAAGCAAATCAGAGTACTCATGATAGAAGATTTCCCTGTTCATTGCCTCAAGTTGCACAGGATGTGGAGATGTGCCATGGTAGTGTTCTATTTCAAACAACTGCATTTCTTTTAACTGCAGTTAAAAAAACCCGGTCATATTCACAATACCTACTGGAATTGAGCAAAAGCATGGAACGGGGTCAGAGCTGTTTCCTCTCAGATGCAGGAGTTCACTAGTCACCTGTTTATCAGAAGCTTTTTTCCAGAGAGAGGAAAGGACTCACAGCTTTCACCACTCTGATCTCAGCAGGAGTGGGACACCACTTTCTAGTTCAGAAGCCAACAATTTCAAATCAGCTGTGAAAGGGAGGAGGTCTGGCTCCAGCAGGTAATGTTTGCATAAACATTGCATCCTCTTCACCTGGTAAGCCGATTCCGCTGAATATTTCCAAAAGGTTTTATGTATATCCTACATCAGCCAAAGAAAGTGAAGGGGTCAGACAACAGGCTGTCCTAACACCTCTTATAAGTAGGGTAAGGAAATCCTCTCCTCTGTTCACCGCATCTTCCTCTGAAAACGGCATACATGGTTCTCACTATCTTGTCAGTTCAGCTTTCAGAATGGAACAAAGAGGCACCAGCATCTCCATTCAAACTCCTCAACCCTGCCATGATTCTGAGGCCAAGAAAGTTCACCCCAAATGAGACTGCAGGCAAGTGGATTTAATCTGGGACAAATTCTGATGCTATACTATTATAACCACATAGGCAGAGAAAGGCAGAAGGACGCAACTTGCATTAAGAAGATAAACGGGCAAATTAGCCCGCTGCAAGCAGCCACTGTCACTCAAAACATCAAAAAAAACTCACATAATTTACTATTATTATTACTACTCTCAAAGAAAAATTTTAGCTGTTTCTTTACTTACTTTTCAAATTCTAAGTCCTTCACCCTAAAACAGGTGATCTCAAGAATTTGCCTTAGTGCAGGTACGCTTAACCTGTGGCCCACAGGCAACATGTGTCCAGGCCCAGCCCGTCCTGTGGCCGCCTTGCACCACCATTTTTGTGATTCTATTTTCAATTGATATGAATAAACTACCTGCAAATTTACAGAGTTGCAATCAGATATTCAACTCAAAGATCTGATCATGTCTCCTTACCAGACTTTCAGAAGACCTCTCTTAACTGAGAAAAATATCATTTGCTTTTCTATCACACCTTACTGAATGTCATTGCTCTATGGCATTATTTACATTTGTGAACAACTATTTTCAAGGATGAAGCACACGAAGAATAAAATTTCCTAAAAATTCTTATATGAGCGCCTTGAGAACTCACTAAGAATTGCAACCACTGCCATCGAACCAGACTGATGCAATAGTTTCACAAAAACAAGGTCACATATCCCACTAGTTTCATGGTTTTGTTGTCCTCTTTTCTTGGTTTTAATAAAAAGTACTAAAAATTAAATTAATTTTCGTTATTTATGTACATTAACTATATAATATAGTTCAAAAGGGCTGCTCCAAAAGTAATGCCTCCTATTTTATTTTGTTGGTCCATAATATCAAAGGCAGATGTTGGTGGCATGGCAGTAGAGGTTGAACCTTCCCACCAATATTCTATTACATTTTGTTGCCAGGTGGCTGATGGTCTGACAAAATGGTGTCTGACATGGACATGCCAATGAAGCAAAGGTGTGTCATTGAATTCTTCCATGCAGGAAAAAAGGCACCCATTGACATTCATTGATGATATTCAAAGACAGATATTCAAGACCCACCTGGATGCCTACCTGTGAACCTGGTTTAGGGAGCCTGCTTTGACAGGGGGGTTGAACTAGATGATCTTTAGAGGTCCCTTCCAACCCCTACAATTCTGTGATTCTGTGATTCTGTGATGCTTGCTGAACATTTATGGAGACCAAACAGTGGTTGTGAGTACAGTGAGGTGGTGGGTGGTGAATTTCAGCAGTGGTGATAGTGACAGTAGATCATCTCCGCTGGTACAGATTTTGATGGGAGTGGAATGCAGGCTCTTGTTCATCACTGGTGAAAATGCACAGGTAATGGTGGTGATTACACTGAAAAATAAAGTTTTGTAGTTGATAATGTGCTTTATCAAACAGTGTTATTGTGCTCTTTGTAACTGTTCCATTTTCCATGGAAATAAATAGAAGGCATTGCTTTTGGTGCAACCTATGTATATGCAGAACAACACAATTCCTCTTCACTCAATGCGGCCTAGGCAAGCCAAAAAGTTGGACATCCATACCTTAGTGCGTGTCTATGAGTCCATCCTGCATGGCTGTTGTCATAAAGTCTGCAGCACTTGATAATGTTGTTCACATTCATTGCAATCTACAAATTACAGTTGATTTCAATAAACAAGAAGCTGACACTGACATACCTGACACAAATGCAAGCACTGGAAAACTATGCTAACATATAATACAAAAAGCTATTTTATAGCTATTTTGATAATACAGGACCACCTTTCCTGGTAGGAAATGTTACAACAAGTGAGCATTTAATGATTGTCTAAGGCAATTTCCTCTTCAAATGGCACTAGTAAACTTCAAAACTTTTTTAGGCAAGGCAGTGAATTTCAGATACAATCCATATTTTTAAACAGTAGGCTGAGGATGGTCTTCCTTCAATGACTGAGCCTAGAGATTTGCTAGAAACCAAATATCAAAGATCAAGGCAGGTATACGCTTCATAAGTATCAATGCATTTCATAATACAAGTGAATTATTTGTTTTTACATATACTGAAGTATTTTTTTCCTTTTCACTTCAAAAATTATGAGAAATCAAGATTTAGGGCATTGAAAGAAAATACATACACGAGAAAACCTAATAACTAAACATTTTAGCAATTGCAGCTCTCTTCAGCATGTCTGTTAAAAAATTTCAGCAATCTGGACCTTAGAGTCAATGTAAAAACTGAAAGCTGACAATAAAATAATATCAAAGGGTTCCATACTTTCTCAGTCCACAAGTATAAAGCCTTGTTTAAAAATATCGCTCTTTGTAACTGCAATTTCTGCAAATACAGCCAGGGAATGGAAAGTCAGGCTATGGCTGTGTTCCTTCTGGCCCACATAATGGCAGCAATCATCAAGATTCTGCCACTGCTCCTTTCTCATTCATTTGAACACAGCTGCCTGAGACAGAATTAAAGCTAGCTCAGTTCTGCATATGTTCTGCAGTGCTACCAGGAGTAAGGAGGAAGAAAGTCCTTGGATGAAGTCCTGAGTACAGTGAAGTCAGGATTTCAGTGGAGCCAAGATTTTATGCCTCAGTTTCATCGAAACAGTTGAGATTCCAAGTCCGGTACTCACACTACTAAGCATCCAAACAGAGTGAATAGGCCTGTTTGTGGCAATAGGTATCTGCTGATGTAAGCAAAGGCTGCCCAAAGGTGGGAAGTTATGAATAAGCCAGATGTTACTGCTCCTAGGCAACTCTGCTGGTGGAAAAGGATGGAAGAGGAGAAAGCTTTTTATCTTGCTAAGGACACAAAGAGGGAAAAAGCAGCTATTATTCATTAAAAAAAAAGTCATTTCCTTGCAGTGATCCATAGAAGAAGGAAAGTCAAATAAAAGAGTAGACCTCTTCAGAGTAGGCTACAATATCTTGTCTTGCTGTGATTGGCAAAACACTTCCACCACAACCTCAAGCTTTTCATGGAGAAAAAGTGCAGCAGTCTTGATTCATTTCTCCCTGTAAACAGACTTAATTAAAATGTTTTCTTTAATGGATGAAACAAAGGTTTGGATACTGTGGTTCCTGGCATTGGTGGTGTATTCTTCTGCCAGTTTGACAGGAACGCTTGTCTTTACAGGTTAGATAAGCTAAGTACCAAGTAGTTTATGCTATCCATATCTTTCAGCAGAGAAAGGCAATGTTCCTGTTTGTTCTCCAGAGAATTAGTGATATCACAGCACTTTTAGCAACCACAAGGCTTTGCCATAGTGTCTTTGGCATAATGTTCTCTGTTGTCACTGACACATGCCAGCTGGCTGCTGCTCCCCACCCCAGCAGTGACTGCATTTCAGTGGCGTTTATGCGTATGAAGCATTTGGGGATCCCTTGGGAAGGAAGAATACAATGAATATTTAAAATATTATCTTATACTTGAGGAAAAATATTTTCTTAGACTTCAGGAGCACAAAGGATATCAATTGAAAACACATCCTCTACAGACATCATAACATAAAGAAGTTTAAAACATACCCTTACGCAGATTTTCTGTCACAAATTACAAAGTTCATTTTGCTTGTAATGCAAGTATTGCCCATCACTGCATAGCAAAGCATCTTCCTCAGCAACCACATGTCCCATGGATCTGGGCTTAGAAGGTATCACCTGCATCACGTGCTGCTTCACTCACACACCTTTATGGAACTTCCTTGGGGTCTCAGGGTATTTGGCAAAGGCAGGAAGGAGATCTGGAAAGGGGCTTTCTTGAATTCCCATTACCCCAAAATCTTGACTTCTGCCTACAATAACACATACAAACACTCTTTTGGGTGCTGAGGGGTCTGAGAGATGTTTCAGGGAATCTCTGAGACAAGCAGGCCCCTAACATTAAAGTTAGGAGAAGAACTGCACTTTGCAGAGAAGGCAGAAGGCTGAATGGCAGGACAGAGAAGATCTGCACAGATGTGCTTCAATGCCTTGTCTCTTTAGGGGGATATGCATGGAGGAGACTGGGATAGACCCACTGTTTCCTTTGCAGGAAACAAAAGCTGCTTGCCCTTAATAAAAGGATAAGAATCAAAAATCTGTGTCCAAACTTGTGGCTGCTGCCCCTCATAAGAGCTGCACAGTCACCCTAATAAACAACATATGGGAAATCTGGGGTTATTAGTTGCCAAAAAAGCAAAAATAGCAAAAATTTAATGGCAGCAATGGCATATTCTACAGAAACATGCTGCAAGGAATAATTTGGGGACAGAGCAGTAAAACATGCTGCTTTCTTCCTTTTTTTTTTTGTGAAAATGTGTCAAAAATGCATAAATTAGTAAAGTAAAACCCATAGTATAACACCTGGCACTCTCTCTGGCAAAGGGACTAGAGCTCAGATGTGCTTTCAAGGCAAACCCTGCAATGTAAAACAGCTTGGAAGCTTACCACCCTTCCAACTACTCCTGAAGGGACTGTGCATGAGATCCAATCTCCAAAATGCCTTTCTAAAGAGTGGAGGAGGTGCAGTCCGCCATGTCAGGGAAAATGGACGGGGCAGGAAGAAGGCCCTCAGCCATGCTGTTTCCAGTCTTCTACCTCAGGACAATCTGACATTTGTCTGCAGCCTTTCTGTCTGTTCCCTTCCCTTCAGCCCACGCAGAGATATAAACTTGGATTTCTAGCCCTTCATGGCATCCTGCCGTAACAGGCATGAGGGGAAGAAAAGGGATGATGGGGAAGCTTTTAGAGGTATGGTTGTGTGCCTTATCGCCAAATGGAAGATTTCAATCTGCAAAGATCTATCAATCTTGCATATTATGCGCAGAGAGATACACACATTCAATTTTGTTTGAAAAAAGAAAGAAAATAAATGCCTGAAAAATATTCTTCTCTTGCTATAAACACATCAGTGCTCATTTTCCCTATATTCTACTTTGGGCCATTTTGTGTAAAATCTTTAA
>JANHGO010002568.1:0-29581 GCA_024606505.1 Aquila spilogaster
TTTTAAAGTCACTTAATCATGTTATGACAATTTTTTAATGAAAATTTGTTTTAATATTAATAGAGACTCATATTTTCATGATAATATGGGTAGTGGTGGCATTTGGAGCAGCCGTATCTAGCCTGCAGCCATGCTGTGCTGTGCCATGGCATAAGCTGTTCTTCAGACTACTCAATAACTTTCTCACATATAAATTTATAAAGACTTTTATAAGCTTCAATTACATTTTTAAAAGACATAAAAACCCTCTTTAAAGGGTGCTTAAGTGACACATTAGTTTAACTTTCAACTGGACTTTGTGAAGAAGGCTTTTGTGACAGCAATGCAAGCTTCGAAATGGATCCCCATTGCCCTGGAAGTTGTTGGATGAAGCAGTTCAGGACAGAGAGTCAAGAAATGCTCAAGATACTTGTTTTCTTTTTTAAAAAAGGCTTCTAGGGTTTGTCTGTAACAAAAACTTTTTTTTTTTTTTTCAAACATATGGTTTAGGGAAAAAAAGTGCCAATACACTACGTGCATTCTTGTAAATTAAACAGCACAAAGATAAAGAGTCAGTTGCCCACATAGTAATTTAAATAATTAAAATGGTCCCAGACGTGCTTTTAGTTTGCACCAACCAGCCCTATCCCAGACAGCTCCCAGGAAGGGGATCTCTCCTAAAAGGCAGCACTGGTGCAACTTCCCTGCTGGTTTGGAGGCTAAGAAGATTAATAACATGGCCACAGCCAAGCCTTCCCAGTTGCCCAAAGGGTCAGGGAATGAGCTTGAGGTTGCTGGGACAGAGGTTGCTGTACTAGGACTGCCCTCTCAAAATCCATTACTTGCCTCAGCCTTTAAGATTATTGGAGCTGGAGTCCATCCCTGAAACTCAAGGGAAGCAAAAAACCCACTATCTCAAGCCCCTCACGCTTTTTATTGAGGAGCACAGAGAATGCACCACTCTAGACTAAGAGGACACACAGGAGATGAGACTGTTTTACTGCTATTACCTGAAACCTTCTCCTTGTACAGTGTGACTTCATACCAAAATAAGGATGCTCTCGTGTTATCGCTTTGGCCTGATGATCAGCAAATGTGGGTCCAGTGCTTAATGCTTGGGCTCAGAGGCTTGTAATCTGGTTTTCACTCTGGTTTTGATAGCACCCCTGCTTTACTGGCTACAGACCTTACCACGAGTGGCAACCACAACTAGCAAGTTGCAGATCTGACAGGTCGCATACTCCAGGGCCTGGTAGAGCACAACAGAAAAGATTTCTTCTAGAGTGATTTTTAATTCTTTGCTCATCAGAAACTAAAGAAAGCCAAGCAACAGTACTTTCATCTTTTTACTGAGATTAGATGAATCCAAAAGACTGCACTGTTAGGAAATCTTTCCTGTCACCCACCTATCTTTATTCTCTCTGCTCAACCTCTGCCAATTGCTCCTAGTCATGTTTTGTTGTATTAATCCTAAACTATGCCCTTTTTATTGCAAACACTCTTCAAATACATCTGGACAAAATTCACCCTTTCTTCTTCCTCCACCCCCTCATCCTCTGGTCATGCTGTGGATATTTTATTAACTGACTTTCATTCTTCATCCCCTCCAGCTCCTTTAATTCCTCACCCTGTTCCTCTACGAGGTCCATTTTGGAGTGCTGTCAGTGTGACTGAAGCCTCCCTGACTCACCGCATTTACTTGGCTGCATCCTGACACTCTTTCAACTTAACATGATGGTGATTTGGCTGGTAGAAGCTAGTCAGGAGAGAGGATCTGGAAGCAGCGAGGATGCTCCCAGTCTCTCGGGTTACTCTGTTAAGTACATAGTCCTCAAGAGGACAGGCTAACAGCTGGCTTCTGCTACTTGGACTGCCAAGTGTCTTTGATGTATGTTGACTCCCAGCTCATGCAGATGAATAATTAAGAAAGGAAAAAAAGGGGACTTGCTTGAAATAAAAGGTTGATTGAGAAGTGCCCAATCATTGATATGACTAATCTAAAAATCTTAATTAATTTACTGGGAAGACAAAGTTTAGGTCAAGGTTCAAACATTTCCAGAGTTCAACAGCAATGCTGCAGATGAGCTCCCATTTGTACTTGCTCCTTAACTACCTTCTGATGCAAAGAGGAACAAGGTGTATTGCATACATTAGCTGTCACGAATTATTAACATTTATGTTGTGAAAGTATCCAAAAGGACTCATCACACTACAAGCAATGCTGTGAGATCCTCTATCCACCCACACAGCATCGATCCAAAGAGCTCTAGTCCATAGAATCAAAGTAAACACAGGCTAGAAAGGGAAGTGATGTACCCAAGACCTCATGGTTAACTGGTCCAGAAAGACATCTAGCACAGTTGTATTTTGTCTTCTACCCAGTTCCCTTTTTGTTAACTCAGAATGATTCCCAACTCTTAATTTATTGCAGACTTTTGTTTTCATTATGAGAAACAGTAATCACATGCAAAGCCTGCAGGTAGCTGAAAAGTCTTACAGTTTTCCCCTTCAATGGAACATGTGGTTATTTTTTCCTCCTATTTGGGAAAGGGTTTTTTTTCCTCTTTCTTCTAAAACATGAATTATAAGACAGATGTGAATTATTAATAGCTCTCTGACAGACCACTTCAGGATTTCTGCCTGTGTACTACTAACCTGAAACAGCAAAAAATGGATAATGGTTCAGGCTTGTACTTCAAAAAGAAAGTGAAATGTTGAGCAGGGTACTGGGAAGGGAGGATGAGCATGGGAAGAAAAGCAGGACTGTTGTTTAGATCACTAAAAGCCTTTTCCACCCCCTTTCTTTTTATGCCAGGAATTTGCAAGTGTCCTCCCTGGGTAGTAGAAGTGGTGGCAGTACTTTGCAGAACAGTATTTCTCCACTGGATCTCTTTAGCTGCCAGCTGCTCAAAGGCAGGAACAAGTCCAGACTGCGGAGGCACATGTAGCAGCAGAAGTGAGCTGGGACAGCACTTGGGAGCTGTATGACCATTAAAGCTGATGGGAAAGACCTGGCTGTATACCAGGACTGGGTTATTACAAAGGTGGGCTATGAGGCAGTGACAGTAGGAAGCTGAACTTTCCAAACCCATTTTCTATCCCTCTAGAAATTAAAAAAAAAACCCAAAAAACAAACAAACAAAAAAAAAAATCAAAAGTGGCAGTCTGTTGCAAACTTACAATAGACATGATTTACTGGGAGTGTGAAGAGCTACCAGCAAGGACGACATGTACCCTATACCATACGACATGGTTATACCCACACAGATAGACAGATCTTCTCCAACAAGACCGTGTCTCATCCACTCATAAAGTGTGTAAGCACTTAGACACAGACCAGTGGCTACACCTCTTCTGATAAGCTAACTGGTGCTGTGGCCAGCCCTCTGGCCTTGAGGCTAGCTGGCATGGCCTGGCCATATCCATACAATCAAGCTCCTTCAGCCTCCAAAACAGCATGGGGACACCTAAACTGCGCTACTGGAAATGGTTCCTTGGGTCATGTTGACCTCTAAATTGTACTCACAAATTGCCTGGACGTGGGATAGCTGTCCTGGGCCAAAACCATGCCAAAAACCCATGCCACAAGCAGCTGAAACTGGAATGGGTTCAAAACTAAGTCAAAAAGCAAGACAGACTGCACTTATGTATATATGTTCATGTACAGATGCGTAAACACTCCCTGTGCTTGCATAAGTCACTAGCATCATAGTACGTACAGTCAGTGAAGCCGAAAGGGCAGTTCAGCTGACCAGCCCCTAAGAGAAAGACCAAAGGAACAGAGGCATCTAGTGCTGCTTAAAATGTCCCAAGCAATCAAAAACTTTGTTGTGAGATGCCAGATCTGACAGAGTGTCTCCAGCAGATCCTTACCCTTCTGCCACGGAGTGACAAGCCAAGGGAAATATCGTAGGGCATTTTAAGTAGCACTAGATATCTCTCCACGAGCAATCCAATCAAGGACACAGGTTTCCATCAGCTGTAATGGGACACATTGCCAGTGTCTACATGGTGAACACACATGTTCTTCTAAGTTTATATGTCTTCAACCCGATTTGAATTCACTCAAATTTAATTTCTGGCTCACCCGCCAAATCTTTCCAGTAATTTTTGATTGCTGAATAAGCTCCAAGAGCTACATCACAGATTTACTGTAGTACCTTTCACCCAAAAAGTAATTTGTTCATTTATGTTTTGGGTTCCTCTATGATGATTAAGACAACAAACAAATGGGTTTTCATTTCCATCTATAAACAGTGGTATTATCACAAGGGCCCATTGAAATCAAGTGAAAACTAGCATCTTAATGCTGGAAAAGCAATTATCTAGTTGCCAAAAAAGTTCTGTCACTCACAATAACAAAAGTTTATTCTTGAGTTCCATATCTCCCTTGTACCACTGTCTGATCCCATAATGTTGATGGGAAACCATAACTATATAGAGTGAAACAGGTTGCTTAGGTTGTGAGCCTGGGTCAGTCTTAACAAGGTTTGATGATCTGAATTGACTCAATTCACCTCACAGCAAGCAAAGAACAGCAAAATGAAAGACCAGAAAGTCCTGATGAGGTGAGTAAGAAAGGCATGGCTCCAACAGAATGGCAGAAACGTATCTACTGGAAAGTTTTCTTTTAATTAAATACAGAATGAACTTATATCTTCTGTAGAACATGGCTATTCATTGCATGAGAGGTGGGCCTATGAAATCATAAAATGTTAAATCCAGTTTTAGTAGGAAACATAATACATGGATCTGATAGTTTATGACATTAACAGCAGTGAAATCAGAAGGCAAAGATTTTCTGCTTAAGACATGAAAATCTACCTTATTCATGACCACTTATTCTTTGCGAGCATTTGGGGAAATCTCTCATAATGAGAATAAATGGAAACCCTCTCAGAACTCGACTTATAATTAAAATCAAACTTTTTTTTTTTTTTTAAGACAGCATCTTATTATCAGCTGAGGTGTTTCCCTCATGATCTGGAAGTATTTTATAGGTCAGCACTCAGAAAATCTTGGCAAAGTTTGCAATTTGCCCACTGAATCTCTGTTTCTGGGGCTTGGCCATCAATCGCGCTTTGAAGATTTGAGTGTCAGTGTCCGCCTTGAGTTGGATTCTCATTTCTACAAAGGCCCATTTATATACCCCTGGTATTTTAAGAGTGACAAAATAGCAGTACACCACAACCTGCACTAAAAAGGCTCACTTAACACTGCCAGAATTGTCTCAGGACAGGAATCAAGACTATAGGTAGGAAACCAAGGTAAGAAAGACAAGCAGCTTGCTGAGAACCTCAGAAAAAAATTGAACTTGGGCAGGTCCAAGTAAATAAAATAAACCAAAGACTGTCCTGTGGCCTGGATAATTCTTGCAGCTGTCCATACAGCTAAGTTCTCCTCCCCAAAAGCATGATGACTACATCCAAATTGCCAGATGGGAATGGTCCCTGTGCTATCTCTCAAACCATGCCTGAGAACTATCTGGGTGAGAAGTAGCCAGAAAAAACAGTGCCAGAGACCATGTGGACAACAACAAGGACTAATGTATGCCAGTGCTCGGGCTTTTGACCTAGTTTAGGACCCAGCAGAGAGGCCGGAGTCTTGGGACTGTGTTCAGACGCGGCACCTCTCTTAATATAAAACATAGCAAGCGACATCCATGCCAGTTTTTCAAACGTGGAATGGTTACTTACAAATGAAGAGACATACGGTGGAAAACAAGGTCCCTGCCACAAACACTGCCACCAGAAGCTTGACTGAAGTTGGCACTGGCTGTGCAAGATACCACAAGGATATCTGTGGAAGGGAGAAGATGGCTTCCTTTCTGCCCTGTGACAGAGCCGTCGAGATCCTCAAGGATGGCAGAGTGAGGAAAGGGGAAGGACACTTGGAAAGGTGAGTTGACGAAGGTCAGACGTTCAGCTCTCACTGTAAACCCACCTGAAGGAAACAAGCAGCATTTCAGAAACAAAGACTGATACCTCTTCAAGTAATAGGCCTGAAGATGTCTCTGGAGAAAAAGAGATTAGCTTCACTTCACCTTTGCTTTGGAAAAATATCTGCTGAGTCAACAAGAAGGGGATATTAATCAAAATGAATAAATAGAGATGGTTGTAGGAATTGCCACCTGTCCAGCACCCTTTTGTGATGGGACTTGTGGTTAGACACTCCTCTGATCGAGGTGTTGCACCTGGTCCTTGTCAGTGAGCCCAAATGCTTCTTTGCAAGTCCCACTGCCAAAAGTTATAGTCTCCAAAACAGTGGTTTGTACAGATCCTTTCTGCCTTGTGTATAAGATAAATTCTTTAGAGATAAGGACTGTTTACGTGTGTGTGTAAATATACTTGTATGCATATGTACAGCACCTGGCACAATAAAGCCCTGGCTGAAAAGTGTGGCTGGAGGATCTCTTCATTACTATAATGAAGATAGCTACAAAAAGGAGGAATATTCATGCAGGTTAAAGCACAGGGGGGTTCTGAACACATTAATATTTCCAGAAGTGTCAGAAAATCATTGCCCCATGGACCATAACAAGTCAACTTTGGCATAAGTGTTCATGCACTGCATTTGGTTACTATGTGACTATCATATTGTCTGTTGCAGCCTCTCTGAGTCAGATTTTACTATTCCTTCTGTCCTTTGATCTCACCTCCTGAAGTCTTTTTCTCTGTTATGTTATTGTAGGGCAGTATACATTTATATATAAATATATTTAAGAGGTAATTGCAGTTGGAACATTCTTCAAAGAGCCTTTGAGTACCTTTTCAAAGCTCAAAAGGATACTTAGTTTACACATGTTATCTTAGGCAAATTCACCTAAGGTTTAGGCTGGCCTGAGGTAGGAGCTTGGCGAAATTCTGCGAGGATGTGTCATAGCTATTAAAGAAATCATTGCTCCTGAAATTTTACCTCCCAAAATGAAGAAGCAGTTAACAAGTCAGTGTATAAAAACCCCTTCCACAGAGAAAATGAAATCAGTGCAAAAGTAAGGCTACCTTTGTCTCAAAATACATGTGCAGCATGTGGCTTCAGCTAAATGACGAAGCTATTTCTTAGGGAGATTGTCTGGAGAGAACCTGCAGCCTCAGCCCTCGCAGAGCAGAGCAGCTAAAGGCTCTGATTCAGCCTGCCAGCAGTGTCAGCAAAGTGCACACACTAAAGAGGGTGAGTATTGTTGAGGACTGGTTGTTACGTGTATCACTACAATCCCAGCTCAGCGATTTTCTCAGTTCATCTGAGCTGCACACCATGCACTGTATTTATCTTGCATCTACATATCATCATCTCATGCCCCACCTCCCTGCTATTATCCTTCTGTCCCAGCTGGGGAAGTGAAACAGACAGAGTGGCACTTCTGGAAACCATTTAGTGCCGTGAAACCTAAGCAAAGCAGGTATGCAAATACCTCAAAACCTAGCTCTTGATGCAAACATAGTGACAAGATTACAGAAGCAAAGCTGGGGCCAGTACTCCTCATCCCTATACAGTGCTTTCTACGGGATTCAACGGAAACATCTTTCAATGGTTGTCTGTGGAAACTATGAACTTCTGACCATCTGAATCTGAAATGGGAGGAAGCCAAAGACTGTGGAAACCCTGCTAAATCAGAGTAAATCAGACTCACCCTGCCCTTGGTAACAGCCAGAACAAGTCCTGATTGCTGTGCAAGTGATCGCATCAAAGTTCCTGAAAGTTGTGTTAGACATGAATAGTTGGTATCTTTTGGGAGTTTTTAGTCCTGCTGACATACAGGTCCCATCCTGCAATGAAGAAATGAAGAGCGCTGGGAAACATATCACCGCCTCAATCTCCAAGTCTAATGAGTCCAGGATGCAGCAACTGGCACACGGGGACGTGATTGCACTCACACCCATGGTTGTGGGGCAATGTATGCTGTTTGAAGGACAGATCTAAGCTATTGCTCTGCAAATTCTGACAAGTAACATCTGTTTAACTCAGCAGTTGCAGTATGTGATAGTATTACATTCAGAGCAGCGATTGCCTTGTTTGCTTTGTCCGGATTGTTGCATACTAGTTAAGGTTGGACATTTGAAGGGAAAGGAAATTGCACATTCCCTGGGAAGAAAGAATCCACCTGGAAGGCACAGTGAGCAGATTTGTTTAGGGCCCCTCTTATTTTACCTTGTCTTGACCAGCAGGCAGGAAATTTCCCTACTCCACAAAGATGATCATCCTAATTTACGTTCTAAGAAAAACCTGACTGCCGAGATCCAAAGCCCTTTTGTGTGATTGGGGATGGGGGGAAGCATTTAAGCTAGGCTCTTTTCAAATCTCTGGTTGACTTCAGGGTCCATCAGAATAACAAGAAGACAAGTGTATCAGTGAGACACAGAAAAAACATAAGATGTGAAAAAGAAGAGCAAAACCCACAGGTGATGGGAAACACAACGGACAAACCAGATTTTGTGGGGATTGTAGGCCATGGCACAGGGGAGGTGTACATCTCTCTGCCAATTTATCTTGGAGACAGGCCGGGAAGAAGGATGTACTCAGAGCTAGTAGGTAGCCTGGAGGGGAAAAGGCTGGCAGGAATACGTGATGCTATTTCTGAGGCCAATAAACACTTTTGTAGGACAACTCTCAAAAGCCATAGTAGGGAATCAATCAAGAAATCCACCCCCTGTGAAAACATCCTCTTTAATTGAAAATGTAGAAGGAAATGGACTTTTATAGTTTATCACTTCAAAGAGATGGTACTATCTTCAGTCTCATTAAGAGACAACAGCTCCATGACCTTTTTTACTCCAAGGCCAAAACACCCGGGGTGATGGTCCTGGTCTTTGTACGTCTTCTTCCAAGTCACTGCTAAGCAGAAATCCCTGGCTTCTGGTAACATCTCAGTCAGAAAGGCTCTATTGGTTTTTTGCTTACACTTGCCTGTTCTTCCACACCACTCTTATTTCTATAATTTTTTTTTTAGTTAATTTATTTTATTTAAACAAATAGTAAATAGAAGAAGGGTGTGAGGTGATAATTCCTACCTAGTGTGTTTCATCTGTCTTGGACCTCCTGCTTTTTCAGGAAGAAATGCTTTTCCTCAACTGGCTCCACAAAGGCAATGAGTTGCTTTATGAAAGTATGGAAGAGGCTTGCTGAATGTTTAGGAAACTAATGAAAGTCTTTCCCTTGGCTTTTACAGGCCCTGGATCTAGCCTTGCCACTAATGTTTTAATTGATCAAAGCCCAAATTTTTAAATGCCCTGATAGTTCCAGAAAACAATCTTGTTTTAAAGCACCTCTTTCAAAAACTGGAAGGGCTAGCAGAGAGGAATATCCAAGGTTCCCATTAAATTAATGTCATAAAGTTTTAATTGATATTAAAGAGACATCATTATTAAAGGGAGAATTACATAAATTAAGATGTAAATTATGACAAGGAGGCTCTTATCATGAGATAATCAAAGATAATCACCCCCCTGGGGTACTGCAAGAAACAAGGCACAGCTGAGCGCCTCTAAATCTCTTAACAAGTACAACATCAGAGTCCTTCCATGGATCCTGCAAAGCAAAAACAAAGACATCCACCCTTTGGTGCCCAAGAGAAATTCATTGTGTCTTTGGGATGGTGCAAGGTTGGACTGGTGAGGCCAGGATTATACCTGAGCTACATACTTCCAATAGATCCACTACAGAGGCTTCTTTCTGTGAGCTTCTAGAGAAAACTCATTTAAAACTCTTTTTCTGCCAGTCAGAGAGAAAATTAATTTCATAAACAACAATAGAAAACTGAGCAGGGCAAAAAAGCCCTCAAAATCATGAACAAGCAGCTGTGGCCAGATGTAACTAAAATTTCATTATTACCCATGTTATTAATCTGTTAACAACCTGGTAGCCCCCAGAGGACTTTGACCAGCTGCCTAAAGAAATAATGGAAGAAGACCATATTTACTGCATAAATAAAAATATTACATTTTGACAGCATTTTTCATTCTCAAGTAAGTAAGTAGCACTCTGTGTTCAAGGTGGACCAATGATGCTATGAGAGAGCAGAGGAAACCAAAATGTTAACTAGGATAGAAATCAAATCTGTTGTACCCCCTTATTATTCTCAACTCAGTAAACTAAACCCAGTTGTGTACGGTTAACTGGTGTCTGTTTATTACAGACAGCAAAAGGTATATGGGAATTTATGTTAGAAAAGCTTATTTAAACAAAAATTATGATTTCTCTCAAAAATTCAGGTTCTGTGAAATTCCAAGGGTTTTCTGAGACCATGTCAATCTTGGAAAAAAAACATGAGTAGGGAAAAAATTAACACTTATCTTACTAAAATCCTTCAGCTCATAAGTTGAACAGAAATTTGTGATTTTGTTTTTACTTTTGACTATTGTTTTATAAAGAATATACATGAATATGCATTATAATATAACATCTTCTAATAGTTCCAAATTAAAATAGAAAAATCAGAGTCCTTGTTTCAAATTTGTTCAAAAAAAATCTTCAAAACTTCTATACTGAAACAAAAAGACACTTGGGAAAAATGCTGAATTTTCCTGCAGAATGTAATCTCCACTTTCTCATCAGCTAGTATGAATGGAGCACCTGAAAAATGATGCAGGATCTAGCTGATCAAATGCTATTTCTCTTCTGCTGCTGCAAGCAGAAGCAACAAAATTCTCCATTCCAGCAGGCTGGGAGAGCAGTACTGATGTTCCAAATTTTTCTGCTTTATCACCAAATCAATGTCCCTTGCAGGTGCTGCTGCTAAAGGCACCATCTTTCCAAGGCATGGAAGACAGCTAGAGGACTAAGCAAACAGATCAGTGCCCAAACCTCACCCTGAAGCTGTATTTATCTTTACATACAATCTATTCAAAATCTAAGTTTTACCAAGGCTGCCATGGTGCAGGAGCTGTTCTTCAGGTTGCTTTCTTATTTCTCCAAATTCCTGTTTGAAGGGTTGCTATGTAACTCAAGAGACATTAAAATAATTTCTGCAGTACTTACCTTTTGCCCAATGTGTCCAATTAAAACGCTATCAGCTACAGAAGTGTTTCCCAGGCTTTCTATGATGTCAATGCCAAAGTCTTTGCAAGCATAAATCCGGAAATGTTTGAGTTCAAGATTGCTGCTTCTAAAAATCTATATAAAAGCATAATAAAGGAATGATGATAAATGAAAAAAAGATTATAGCACTGCTTTCTTTCTTTACAATACAAAGGGGAAGTGCAAAAACATACAAGTGTTGAATGTATATTTAGTATCTGAGAGTCTCCCCTTAATGTCTGGTTTGTGCTTTCAATTAATAATACAAAAATCTTTACATTCTGTTAACTTATTTTCATGTTAAAAAAAAAAAAAAGAATAGTATGAAACAAAATCAATAATAGACAGGGTAAAAGTGCTCTAAATTTTGGGGGGTTTATTACTGGAAAAAATATTAGGGTAAAGAAGTTAATGTTTGTGGCAGAAAGATGCCTTGAAAATAACCAGAGGTATTTCTTACAATTACCTAACAACAAGAAGATTGTTCCTAGAGGAAGCCCATGGAAAGAAGCAGAATACACTTAGTTATTAATGTATGCTGGGTCAGTAACATACAAAGAAATTACGAATTAGGCAGAGAAAACCACAAAAAACAAAACTGCAAAACATCCTTTTGTTTTCTTTCTTTTCATACAAATAAGCTTTTCCAGAAAGAGAATGCACTAGTCTGAAAAAACACAGTGAAAAATTGGACACCTTCAAAGGAAGAGCCATAGGATGGGTTAGACTAGAAAACATGCCTTACAGAGAAACACATACAATCTGTTCAGGTCATCAGACTGGGGTTTAAGAAGATCATAGCCTGTAAGCACTGGTATGGGAAGAAAGCGTCAGATAATAAAGGGTGGTGTGGGTTTTTTAATCAGATTAAGTAATAATGTGCTACAATAGCTGGAAAGTGAAGCTAGACAAATTCAAACAAAAAAAGTGCACATTTTTAACAAGGATGAAAAAATTCCCAAGGAAACCACTAACCCTATGAAGGTAACAGACCCTCTACCAACTGCAATCTTTACGAATAGCTCAGATGCACTAGGAGGACTTTTTTGGCTGCATGATCTAGTGGAAGGTGTCCCTGCCCATGGCAGAGGGGTTGGAACTAGATGTTCTTTAAAGTCCCTTCCCACCCAAACCGTTCTATGATTCTACAATTATAGTGGCAGACGTATGCTAGGTGATTACAGAGGACATTAGCTATTGATGGAAGTAGCACTGATTCTGCATTGAAGCAGTAAGAAGAGCTCACACAAATTGTGTTTCTGGGTTTCTCACCAAAATAGGAGCCTCCATCTGAGAGACATGGACATACAGGTACAAGAGCTTTTACCGTAACTCTGGCCTATTTGCAGACTTAAGAGATGAAGTCAGTGTAGAGGTGATGTACTTGTAAAGATCCTTAGCACCACAGAGGTCAGTCAGGACGAACGTACCTGTGCTCCACCTTGGCTGCTCCAAGCTGTAAAGTTGTTGAACTGCACAGGTCTGTTTGGGCTGTCTGGCAAATATTCTGGGTACACCAGCAACCCATACCTGTTTAAGAAAGAAAGCAAAGGAGACTGTTTCTTTACAGTGCATGTATTCATGAGCATGTTTTCCTACTCAACATTTTGATATTTAAAATTTTAAATCTATAACAGTTCTCTGCATCATACCTTATCATTTAATCCAAAATCAAAAACTTGTGGTTAGCAATATTTACTTTAAGCATCTGATCACGCTGGAGAGCATCCTTAAAATTTCTTTTCAAGTATTTTCAGAATTATCCATGCCAGGGCTAACAACCAGCGTGCAGTACCACTGACAGGTGCTCTTTGCAAAACACCCCCACCATGCTCATGAGCTTTCAACCAGTGTTGGCTTCAGATGAACCCGACATGAATCTGGGCAGATAAGGCTTTTCTAGCTCTTGGATTCAGCCAACTTGGAGTACGCTCCAAGTGTAAGTGCTCCTGAATGCAGTCCTTGGATTGACCTTCTCAGAGATTTTAAATCCAGATTAATATGCAGATTTCCTCAAAACTCAGGTGACTCCATCCACTGACTTTTAGCACAATATCATTTTTTTACTATCATTTCTGGTTTAGGGAAGTACAGGCAAAAATTCTTGTGAATAGCCATTCCTGGATGCTACAGGAATAACTGTTATATGTAATGTCTGACACACAGCACCTTTTATCCCATTGGACTGCAAAGTGCTTAGTCTCCATTTCAACCTACTTAATCAGAGGCCAGACTCTAAGGGTTGAGCATTCATGCTGCTATGACATAAGGCATCTGGACGTAAGAAATGCCACTCCAGGTTGTCTAAGCCAGCATCATGTCTCTAATGGTGGCCTGCAGGAGGTGTTAAAGGAGGAGTGTAAGAAAGAAATTGCCTATCTGTTCTCCTGCATGCCACTCTCTTCTTCTCAAAATGCCTAGTATACTTAAAAATGAGCTTTCAATTCAACACAAGTGCATGTTTCAGTGCTTTGCTGTTAAATGGTTGATGAGGAAATGTGTTAAATGTGGCACCTTAAACTATATCAGGATCATTTAAACAAGGGGGTAAAGTGGAGGAGCTTGTTACCAGCACAGGGAAATGATGCAAGTTAACAAATTGGGCTTGTGAATGAAGAGAAAGGACCATATTGAAGCTACTAAGGAAACCATTTGCAATCAGGCATTGAAAATCAGCCCCAACCACATCACTGTCAAACACTGATTCTGCTCTGCGGTGGAGAACTCTGCTTACAAGAGAGGAAGCCCTTAAAAGGGTGCAAAATTTAAAAAAAAAAAAAAAAAAAAAGTCTGAAGGGCGGGGCAAAGCCTTTTCTGCTCATCACTGCAATTAGAGTTAGCATTAACATGCACAGAATGAAAATCTCCTCAACCAAAAATCCCCAAGTACCTTGTGCAGGAGTGAGCTATGTTCTCACTGAAGGACAGGAGAGGCATTTTGGATGGTCCCTCAGGGGAGAGATGAAAGAAATAGCCGTACCCAGCAGCACACACTGTGTTACCCTGCAGAGAAGCATATGTGACTGTGAAAAAAGACTACCACAGGTTTCTGGAAGTTAAAATAAACTTAAGAAAACCCCAAATTAAAATCCCAGCTGAGGTCCATTCAAATTCTGGTAAGTCTGGCTGGCAGAAGCTGGTACCTTGTTTCTGTGTCCTCAATCTCGTCCTGTTTTCACTCCGTCCTTGGGTCGGTCTTAAAAAAAGCTGTTCTCAAGCCAGGCAACAAGGGTTGGCCAAGCAATAGAAACAAATGACAGAAAAATGGTATTGCTGTAATTCTTCAAAACATAGGTAAGAGAAAAGGCGTGTGAAAAACTCCTTACCCCTATAAAATCCTTTCTAAGCAGGAAGACAGTGTCACAAAAGAAAAGTAAATTGCAAACTGCTCAGTTTATCGATTTACTTCTCAATCTGTACCTTTCTGATATCTCCCAAAGCAAATACAGGAAAAGGAAACAACATTGGTGCAAAAAAGAGAGACCCACTAAAAGTCAAGAGAAAACACAGAATTGCATCTTCAAGATATGTCAGTGGCTGAACAGCTAAACTTACTCAGACCTGTGGTAAATTACTTGCTTTGAGTTGTTTTTAACAGGGTAAGTGAATAACCATGGGAAGACGCACTGTAAGTTATTGTCACTTAATATCTCTTAATGAAGAAATTATGGAGTTGCATTCTTTGTATTATTGCACGAAGTGAAAAATAAGTGAACATAAAGTCTGCCTGGCCTTAAATCAGGAGTTTAGTACTTCCAGAATCTGTAGCAAGTGGGTTATGTGGGTTATATACAGTGGGTTAGGAGCCTTTCTACTCTAGGGAAAAAAACCTGCTCGTAACTGCTCCATTTAGACAGCAGCCAAACCTAGTTGGTGTTGGATGGTGTCCATATAGCAGCTAACGTGTGCATCTGGGCATGATCCCTCTCATCTACCTTAGATGCATAAAAATTTGATGCTGAAGTCCAGGCTGGTAAAGCTAGGCTCCTTTTCCAGGAAAAAAATAAGGCATAGGCATGTCCAGAGGGCAATTCTTCTGGTCTATTCTTAGATAAGATTAATTGCTCTCCGGAGGTATCTAGTTCTCTAAGGGGAGTCTAAGATGAGCTTTATTGCAGCTATAAGAAGAGCTTGTTCTCCAAGATCAGGACTGACACCCACCACTACCGTTCATTGGTCACCAGATAGTGTTAAAACACTAATGACTTTTTGGTCCCTGATGGTCCAAATCAAAGCCAAGCCTGATGACCTAGAGGTGAAAGCCTCCATAGGGCAATTACTTTCTTCTGACCCATCCAAGTGTGTTCCCTGCAGTTGTAATCTCTGACATCTGTCAAGCAACAAAGAAGTATCAATACCCAAAGCACTGCTTTCTCTATCCCCTGGTAAAACTGCTGCTTTTTCCAAAAGTGCAGCCACAGACCCTTTTCCTTTAACAAAATACTTCTGCAGTCCGGTCACATTATTTCCAGGATCTTTTACTTGCGACTCCAATCATGCGTTCTACAGATGATTCATAAGGAAAAAAAACTGCATATTTATTCAGCCAGCTAGTGGCTGGAGGGCAGGGGTTTTAGGCAAGCAGGGAATTTTGTGTGGAAATCAATTCTTTGTGGAAGTCAGTATATTACGAATGTCCGTGCAACCAAAATTCCAGAGAGAAATTACCTCCCTGAGCATGCCAAATACCTGGAGGTATGCATTGCAAGTCAGTAAAATAAAGTGGCTGACGTTTTAAGTGTCTCTTAAGCGTACAACACTGCTAATGTAAATATTTCATGAATTTCTTTTAGATAACCAGAGCTCAAACTGTTGACCTTAAAGATGACATTAAAGCTCTGGAGAGTGTACCCAGCACAGCTCCCCCAGTTTCAGAACCTGGCAGGATGCAAGGAGTACCCCCAATGGGTCCACTTCAACGTGCACTCACCTTGCAGAAGGTTTTAGAAAAGATCTCAGTAGGGATGAAATTATGAGAAACAATCAATGCCAAACAGATGCAGCCTCACCTCTTTGGTACTGTGGAGAATGGCTGAGTTGGGTGATACTGGGAAACAAATTCATTTATCAACAGCATGACCATCAGTCACTCCTCTGACATGGAAACACTGGCTGATCTCCACCCCGTTCATTCATTTAAGCTGTTTACCAGTCCTCAACACCATGGCAAGAAAGGAAAGGGAGGATGCTTGTTGAATTTCTTAAACCCAGTCTGGACGTTATGCATAAGCACTGCATGCTGGCTCTGGGATTTAAGGGCATTGAATCTTTATGAATAGGAAGTTACTACAAAAGGTCAAAGACCCACTGGGCCAAGAGAACCAAGAGAAGAAGATAAGAAACTACTCTTTTTTTTTTTTTTTTTTTTTCCCTGCACACAAAAATAAAACCAAGGATGTAGGGCATGCACTTCAGTGACAAAAGAGCCAAGATCAAAGAGGGGCATCTTCAGTTCCTCATGCTGATAGCATTTAAAAGGCACAAAACCAGCCTGCTAGTGAAATTGTCTTATGACACTAAGAAGTGATAACCAGGACTTCCATATTTTATTAAAAAAAAAAATACTAACCTTGCAATAATCATTTTGCCCTTATACTGTATGAGTATAAAATTTTATCTAACACCCTGATTCACAAATGCACTTAAGAGCTTAAGTCAAATGGAAGCCAGTGGGAATTGGGTCTCCGAATGTCTTTGTAGTCTCAGGTTTGAGTGACTGCTGTGTCCCAATTTCAACACCGTTTAGGAGACCACTGATTTTCAAGGAAATTTAAGCTCTTCAGTCACCGATGCAAATTTAGGGCTCCCAAGTAAATTGAGTAGTTATGAAAATATTATTGCAGGGCTCACTGTGGAAAGCTTAACCCATCACGCACAGAAGATGTAACACAGTCTGGACCTAGAGCTGCAATCCTTGCCTTAAAGATTGCAGCCTGTAAGTTTAAAACCAGTAATTGAAAGATAGCAATCTGAAAACAAAAAAAAAAACAAACAGAAAACTCAACAATGACCTAACATTAAAATCTAGAGGGGGAAATTTCTATTCTTTTTCATGGCTTAGAAACCAGGCAGTAGGAAGATGAGCCTTTCCCATTACACTCTTCAAACCTTCCTACTACATTAAGATTATAAATACCAAAAAAGCAATTCCTGAACAATTTGACCAAATTAAAGGTACTGAAACCCTGTAACATCGTCATTTTGGTGCTGGACCAGCACCCCTTGTATTTACTGATTATTATCATACTAAGAAAAAGTCCACAAGAAACAGGTGTTTTGCTTGGAAGAAGTGTGACTTTTTCTCTTAATATCCATGTCCTTTCATGTCTTCTGCTGAGCACTGCTTGGTACTGTAGAACAGTAAGTGCAGCTAATAACAGTTTTAAGCTACACAACTTCTTCATATTTTCCTTTTGCTGCTGCAACGCCTCAAACAGCTCACTCCAAGAGACTGCCGGCAACGAGGTTTATCAGCAACCCTTCAAGGGCCATCTGCTATTCTGCCTTGAGTAGCACACCTCTGGAGAGCAGACTTAACCCTGATGTTTGGGTACACAACCAGAGACACAGCTTTGGGCGTATCTATGAGGACACGTGAACCGAGAGAGCTAAACAAATGTGCTGAAAACCTACCACAGTCAGTTCACACGTACCCGTAGAGATAATTGCAGCAAACCTTTTCAAAAGCTGAGCCACTGGCGATTGAGTAGACAGCTCCAGGGTAAGTCAGTGCATGATAGTACGAAACTCTGTGTTTAGTGGAGCTGAAATTCATGTGATTCTGCCTAGTTGTTGTATTTTTTAACCATATTTGATGGCCTTAAAAATGATAAATATGCCCTTGAGGGAATTGCAGAAAAGTCCTCTCCTTCTTCCTAAGTACTATTGTCTTCATACTAACATAGGAAATGTGTTGGTCTCTTTTTCACCTTCAAATTTAGGTGCAATTCTTTCCTCTTGGAACAGAAGCCCAGGGGGCGATTAGGTCTTCACATACAGTTAATAATTGGTTTGGTTTCCGTGCGTTAGCAATAGAATAGGTTAGGATTTTTTTTTTTTTTTGAGGAAAATGTGCATTTGCCACAACTAAAATGGTGGTAAGAAAGTTCAGTTTCAATGAAATTTCAGACTGAAAATAGTTGAGAAGGAAAAATGATTTGAAATCACAGAAAATCATATTTTTTCCCCATGAAACATGTAAGAGTGATTCTTTATTCTGAAATGTAAGTGACTTGAATAAGACAAAAAAAGTAAGAACTAAAAGAAAGCATCAGAGAATTAGTGAACAAAAAGATTTTTACAGAGCTCAACTTTTTGATGTGAGGGTTGTTATTCTGTTAGCTTTTTAAGAGTTCAATGTTTCATCATTATTTAGAATACAGAAGCTTCTTTTTTTTTTTTAAATCAACGTCATTTTCATAGGACTGGGAAAACATTCTCTTTCTCACCCTGGAATGCAAATCTTAGACTGTACATAACTTGTCATTTTAAATCCAGACAGAGGTGCATTTGATATTGCTGAATTTTAGTGTGTCATCAGTCCATTAAAATTGAGATTATTTTTTTTATAATGACAGAAGTAGGAAAAAATTCTAGAGAAGCTGAGCCTAAACTTTTTTCCAGTTTTTATGAATCCATGAGTATTAGAAAATAAAACAACTTTTTCAAGTATCCCAGGATGAAGGATCTCACTGCAATATTTCATTCCACTCAAGTGCAGTAAAATTTTCAGTTATAAATTTGCCCATGAATATAATTTATTTTGTAATATGCACTTGTTTTAATATCCCATCACAAGCACAGTTTCTGACAGCTCAGCCAAGAAGCAAATGCTGTGTATATGATCTCCCAGATAAATGAAGCTCCATATCTTTCTGATATCATTGATTAGAAAGGAAATGTTATGTTTTATACCTGAACTTCTCACCTTGATGTGATTGTCAGGAGCCGTGACGTAGATCCCTGCTGGTGACAGTGTTTCA
This sequence comes from Aquila spilogaster, assembly GCA_024606505.1. Classification (NCBI taxonomy): domain Eukaryota; kingdom Metazoa; phylum Chordata; class Aves; order Accipitriformes; family Accipitridae; genus Aquila; species Aquila spilogaster. The sequence continues at coordinate 18,975 of JANHGO010002568.1, forward strand.
ATGTTGGATAAACCGTCTGTTCCAGAAAGGCCAGTCACTATGTTGTTACTGACTCTGTTCCCCTCTTCCAGTCCCTCTCCTTTAAAAAAAAAAAAAAAAAAAAAAAAAAAAACATAAGAAAAAAAAAGAGAGAAAAAAGATAGAAAGAAAGAAAAAAATGAAAAAAGAAACAGAAATATAAATATAGCTGGAAACCCTCCATTATGCAAGTCACAGAACTTGCTGGGTTTTGCCCTGCCTGCTTTGCTGGCATGGCCCACCTGGGAATTATCTTTCCCTGCTAACTGTCCCTGGGTAAATCACTGTTTGAAAAGCACTTAGAAAGCTGTGTTTAACACACAGAAGGCAGCTGTGAGGTGGTCAAAGACTGATATGACTACTCAACACAGTGGTGCACAGCATGGAGAGGGAAAGGCTGTGTTCTTCAGAAATATCAAAAGACCACAAGCAAGATCTGATCAACATTGTAAATATGATAAAAAGCAGTTTCAGCCACAAAGAGCTTACACTCTAATGAGATAAAAACAATCAGGGAAAGGAATACTACGATACATACTCTACAAAGAGGCAATAGAGACCATGATTCTGCAATTCAATATGAACAAGGCCCAGTATCAGTATCAGGTGTTATATGTTAATATAACACCAGTCATACTGTACTCCAGGTTTATGGAGCAAATGAATAAAGGAAATATTGTAAAGAACATATACAGTTGGAAAAAGAGAGACTCAGAGTGGGGAAGCGGCTCACCCATGCACATATAGCCATGCTTCTGGCAGTACTAGAATTCAAAGTTGTATCTATTTCCTCTGTCTCCATCCACTGCCCTGCTTACATGTAAGAAAATTTCTAAATAGACTTAAAAACACCTGGTGCAGCTCTGCACAAAAGTGGAGAGTTTGCCTCCATAAGCAATGAAGTATGAGAAGTAAAAGTCAATCAAAAAATTGATCACACAACTCAGAGTCATGGGGTGCCCCATATCTAGGAACAGGATTGAAATAGGAATTAAAAAAAAAGAAATATCCTTTTGAACTACACCATAAAGAAATGTGCCATCCAACGGCAAAAAGTGGACAGCTGCATACAGGTCAAGCCTGAATAAGGACACATCATATGTCCTACCGCTCTGGCGTTTTGGAAGCAGAATACAAAGTGGATCATCTCTGTTTGGCCCACATCAGGACCAAATTAAATCTATTTAGTTTTGTTTATCAAACATAAACGATTATCTTCAACTATACCTGCTCAAGTTCTATTCCAAATACAGATCCTTTCCACAATCATCATTACCCCAAATATAAGCCACTTGCCAGGAAAACCTATGTATTTTTGTTTGGGGGATGGCAGCAATTATTTTTAGCCTTCCTCTCAGTCTTTTGAGCCTTTCTCCATTTTTGGAACAAGACTTGTTTAGGAAATATTTCCTTTCCAGGCTGTATTTACTACAAACAATGCCACTACCAGAGCACGAACAGGATCCTAAAGCAGCCCTTTTGACAGCCATTTAGGTTTTCGAGGTGGCATAAGAGGTTTTGGCTTCCAAGCTGAGACCTGGTGTGTCAATTAATTTTAAGCCCAGAGCGACTTTTTATGACTGTCTTGCAAACCCCCTGAAAATAAGGGGTTTAGATGAAATCACTGAGGGAGTCCAATTCTAGAGCTGCAAATAGCCAGCTATAATAAATATTCCTTCACAGGCAACAAAATGATATATAAATTCATCCATCAGACCCTCTGGAGCTGCTGACAGTGAAGCCATTAAAGACATCGTGGGGATAAGGTGTATTCAGGCTGAAACTTCAGTGGAAACATTCAGCCTCAGCACAGAGCCCTTTAACTCAGACACATGTCTTAGCACGAGTGAGCCGAGGCATGCCGGCAGGTTGGAGATCTTGTTCTGCTTCCCCACGGCCTCAAGGCCTCTGTGCATCACCTTGGGCAAGCCGCTGCATCTCTCTGAGCCACCTCTCTTCCTCTGTAAGATGTGTACAATCACTCTCATTTTATAGTCTCTGTTTCAATCGTAATCTATCACTTCTCATTATGTTTATATACAGGACCTAGCATAGGGACTCGCTGTGTGTGTGGAACTGCAGGATCAGGACTGATGGCGCTTTTTTTCCCCCTCTGTTTATCTTAAAATTGGTCATTTTTATCCCATCTCTGATGGAAAACAAAAATCAAGCTCTATCTTTAGGTATTCAGGCAACATGAGATCCCAGCAGAAGATGCTGCAAGTCAGTCTCCTGATGGTTAGTTAGGAGAAATATTTTGTTGTTTAACATTTTTGTTGCTCCAAGCTCCAATTTATTTAAGTGCTAAATCCTCTGCTTAACTTTTAACATATGTTCTCACTCCATTATCTTTGATGTCAAATGACTGAAGTTAAAGGTAAGTATGCTCCTAAATGCCTCACTGAACTGGGGTCTTAAATATTGCATAATGGTCCTCTTCCAAAGACAGATAAATCAATGCCCTAAAAAAAAAAAATCTCCTTCCACTTGTACACTGCAAAAAAAAGTATCCAAATCAAGTGAAGACTGACCTGAACAAACAGAGAGTGTATGGTCAAATGGAAATAGCTGCTAGGAGTTGCATGTGGAATTGTGGGAGCTTTATTCCAGATTCACCGATACCAGAAAACGCCGAAGATGTGATTAACGTTCTCAGGGTACAGTTAAGGATCTGCCATTCTTTCCTCCAAAGACATTTTCATGCAGATGATAATCAGCATATGTTGCTGTTACATGTAGGATAAGTATTTTCCTACTTCACTTACCCAGTAGAAGCCCATGGCCTGAAATGTTGTAGAAAATATTACTGTCCACACTAAGGTTTGAGATCCCGGTCAGATGGAGTCCTTGGCCAAAGGAGTCCAAAACACAACAGCCATGTATGTAAGAGTCTGGAAAGAAATGAGCGCTGTCAGCAAAAAGCACACTGCAGCCTGAAGGTTGGGAGAGTTTTATATTAGCTCCTCATCATTTGATGTTGTGCAATTAATCCTTTTGTCTCTCATAAGACTGCTCAGCTGCAGCTGCCCACCCTTGCTCACCTGGCAGATCTTTGCCAACAGGAGGGCATTGCTGAGACGGGCACAACAGAGAAGAGGGGTCCTGAGCACAGAAATGGGTTAATGGAGGTGGTCCGCTATTGTGAGGAAGGAGGAGGAGAAGCAGTGAAAGGATAGGGTGGGATCCCAAGAGTGAAGTATGTTATCAGCTCAGGCAATTGGATGATTGAAGTGGGACTGAAGGAGAGGAGGAACGTTTCAGAAGGGCAGCGAGGACAGGGTAGGTATCTTGTACACCTTGTCTAGCCAGGCATGGTGACCTGCCCACTGTACTCCAGCATCATGGCTAGTGCTGCCTTCTCTCACCAGGAAGCCTAGATCGTCAGTCAGTGATGAAGATGGCATTGGGAAGGCAGAAGTGTGAGTTAGCTGGAGGGGAAAGTCCCATCCAGTACCCCTAAAACATTATTCGAGCCCACCTAATTTGCTCCCATCACCACCAGTCTTCAGAGATCTGATTGCCGCTTCCACAGAGACAAATTTTGCACTTACCAGTGACAAAGCCAAAAGAACTTACTATTTTCTTTAATTTTCAGGTGATAGAATTAAATTTTGACCTATGCTACCGAACAGCCTTGAGCCACCTCTGGGATCCCTCACAGTATATTAGTGCTTTCATTTCCAGAGCTAGAAGTAGCATGCCAACTCAGAGGTGTGGCATAAAAATGAAACACTATTTTAGGAAGAAGCTGCCCAGAGATGCAAAGGAACTAAAGCAGCTTAAAGCACTCCATCACGTTTCACTTGGGATTAGACTGCAGGTGAGGTTTTCTGACATTTACGAATCCAATTTGTCAACCGACTCGAGGGCTTAGAAGGCTTTTGAGGATATCTGCCCCAGCTTTGGGTAGAAAAAAGTGGACATTTGAGATCATTCCATCCCACCTCCAGTGCAGCCATCTCACCTGCCATCCGTGCGTCGCCAGCAACAGTCAGGGCACTGCAGCGCTGCCGAAATGCTTGGCCCATGTGGCGGAACTGGACCCCCTCCATCCAGAGCCGACTCGCTTCTCCCTGGAAGGCTTCCACAATCACGACAGCCCCCAGGTCCCGAGACCCCAGCTGCCTCTCACTTCGCTTGTACAGACACCTGGAGCTACCTAGAATACAACCCGACGAGAGCTGTCAGCATTACTTCTCCATGGTGACCATGGGATGTGCTGAGTGCCCCAAGCAACATCGTGAGACCCACCACATTGACTCAGTGAGACTCCATCTCCAGCAGTGATCTTAAATACGGGCCCAAAGACAAATAGCCACAGCATATTTAATACTCCCTCTAAATACTCTCATGTTTCCTTCCCTAAGAGTCTGGACATTTTTAGAGGAACGTATATTAAAACCAGCAGGAATCTCTGGTAGTTTTATGCCTTGGAAAGTTTCTTGTATTCAATTTTAAATAGTCCTATGCATGGGGAAGATGGATTTGACATTGATTTACCTTGGGTGAGGTTCTTGAAAAGGAGATTGGGCATGGATGTACTGAACTAAACTGAAGTGAGAACATTTTGAAATTTCTTTAAAACTCTTGCTCTCCCCACTGTCCCTGCAGATGGGCGAGGAACTCTTACTACCCACAGTCTGAAGACAAGGGAAGTAAATTGTAGGGCTGGAGAAGGAATCGAGATTCCTGAAAGGCATCCTTCCATGGGTGTCTGCTTAGGTTATTTTGGTGCAAGGGGATTCAGGCTACGAATGTGCAACTTGGGCTTGTTCAGTGGAGGTGCAGAGGGCATTTCAAATTCTGACACTGCCTGCTTATGCTCAGTAATGCTCATTTTTCTTTTAAAGAAGGTAAATTAACCACAGAAAACACTGCCCACTCATCTTCTGGTGACTCCTCTGAGAAATCCTCCTATCCTTTAACTCAAATAAAAACCTCAAACGGTTAGCACATTTCAGAGACTATATTTATGAGTTCCACAGAAAATGGACCATAAATCTATGAGTAATATAAGCAGTTGGCTGCTGGATTTCAAATGAAGTCTTATGTCACAGTCTGAAAGCCCAAGGCATTTTATTTTTAAAGGAAACCTTACAACTGGGTTGCCAGATAACCTAACTCTCCTCAAATTATAATAACTGTGACTGATTCTGCTTCCTCATCAGCTGGTGTAAATCAGGAAGCCACATGTAAAGCTTCATGGTGTTTCATACAGATAAAACTAAAGGAGAACTGAGATACCTAGCATTGTTTCACCAGTGTTACTATATGCTACAAGAAACCATCACCTGTTTTTTCCCCTTGATATCCCTAAACACTGAACAACATCTCAATATTTTACACTAAAGAGTACAAACAGCATTGGGCTGGTTTGTTTTCACTTCTTCTTAAAGTGACTAAATAGTAAACACAATTAAAAATTTAATATATTATGTACACTGAAACATGTTTTCAGAAGATACTTTCTTTTCTACACCCTTAGGCTTAGGCAAAACTAAAGGGTCTTTCCCAAGATGACTTGAAACAACAATGTGAAAATAATACATCGGAGATATTACAATGAAATGCAGTTCAGCTCCCAAGACTTCACACTTCAATGTCAAACAATGTTTGGAAAGATAAATTCACTTTCCTTGTGCTGGTATGTCTCAAAGTTACCCTATTAAGAAAGATTTCTAATACACAGTGATACCACAATGTGATTTTAATGGAGCAATTTTCCTCCTCAGCACATTTCTGTGAAAAAAAAGACCTCCTCACCTCGTGTAACACGTGCTTTGGCACACTGTCTGAGGTGTGACATCCTCTCCACTGTGATATTTCCTTGAACAACAACCCTTCTGCTAATCAGTGCCACCACAGCACTCAGAGGCAGACTTTGGCCATTCACCCATCCCTCTCCAACGCTGTGGGAGTACCTAGGGAAAGACAAAAAAGGCACAAAAGCATCTGCACCTGCCAGATGGCAAGAATGATGTTTACCCTCAGCTTATGACTCCAACTGCCCAAATCCAGAGCTGGGTTCACTCCTCACCACAGACAGTGGCATATCCAGTGTACCTATGTATATTGGCTAGATATATTGTTCCTTGGCTGATGCTTATTTTCATCCTTCTGCCTCTCAAGCTCAAAAATTTTCCTTAGATTATGTATGTTTACACCAAAATATTTCAGTCTTTGAATTTCCTTCATCTTCCCAAAACATATTTTGGTGAAAAACATCAGTACTTTCTTCCTCAAGCCCCAAATATTTCTGAAAATGATACCATTAATCTTCCTGGGCACTGGAGTTGGGTTGCCTCCCAAATAGCTAACATGTTTCAACACTGGGGCTCCAGGTGATGACGATAAGGAGTACAGTTTGTCCAAGATCTACATGTACAGAAGACAAAGAGCATAAGGCTCACTGAAAACACAAAAGCAGCATTTCCAAACTGAAGTAATTCAATTTGAGTGTGTTGTTAATCATCTTAAGTAAATCAGTCAAGAATTTTTTTTTTTTTAACAGAAGTCAGACATTTTTTGTGAAACAACTGCAGCTTCTGAAGAAATTAACTATGCTGGAAAATCTTTGTTAACCCTATGCCACTGGACTGTACTGGCCATCGGTATTTTCGGCTTCAAAGGTTTTCTGAGTTCATGGTTATGATACAAAATTTAAACATAGTCAGAAACATTCAGGACTGAACGTCCACTAGCTTTAGGGAGAGTGAGGAACCAAAATATCTCTGACCACTTTTCTTAAAGGGATTTATATAGTTATTATGTCCCACAGGAAACTGCAAATCCTCACCTTGACGAAATTTTCCCCTGGTTTAGCTCTCTGCTATAGAAATCCCCTTGGCCCTTGAAAGTGTACCTGAGCGGTGATCTAAGGTACAGCTCTGTGTTGTTCACAGACTCAATAACAGCCATTTCTTCTTGCTGCTGTGCATCTCCAAGGCCTGTCCTTCCCACCATGATTTCATCACCGGGTTGCCAGTCAACAGGTTCCTGAAGCACTAGTAGTCTATCATTAGCATGAGCTGATGATTTCAAGTGTGTGAAAGCTACTTTGGGCATCCAGCCTGGGGGTGGGAAAAAAAAAAAAAAAAGGCAAGTCAATCAACATAAAAAAAACAGAGGCTGCATGCTTAGAAAACATTGCCTCACTGGGATGATCCCACAGTCATTCATTTCTTTTTGATGCTGTGTAGGAGAGACAGGATTAACGCTACAAAATAGGATTTGTGCACATCTGCTTGGATCAGAAATGCAGCGCTTTCCAAACAACATCTTCATTTCATATCTTTTGTCTTTATTGGTCCCAAAAAGCTGAAAAAACATGCTGGAAAGAAGTTTACTCAACAGGCAGTGGGAGCTGAGGTTCAGTTTCTTCCTCCAAAGCGGCTTCTCTAAATGAGAAACTCTCTTTTTAAGCACCCTTTATAACCAAGGGAGACAAGCAGTCTCTGCAGGGACCATTCTCCTTCTCTGAATGCAAAGAGCACTTTGATTTATCAGACACACCAGCCAAGCAACCACAACAACATGCAGTGAATCTAGGCTCACAAGCAACTTGTGTTCACAAAAACACATGCTTCTATCAGTAACATTTCAGTGACATATGGAAAGACAAATATCGCCAGTTTCAAAAACTTTTAAGAGTGATTACAGATTGCTCAGGTAGCAACACAAGGACATCTCAAAACTGTCTCAAATGGAGGATCCAAAACGAGGGGTCATTTTTTGAAATCTTGGGTTAAGTGGCTTAAACATTTCTTATGAGAAGAATTTGCTTTAGCCTTTTTCATCCAAAAGCAGAAATAACATCACATGCTATTTTAAATCTTGTAACTTTGATTTTTTACAGAAAACTCAAATCTCAGAAAATACTGCTGAAACATATTCTTGGTGAGGCCTTAGTCTGGCTAGACCCGAAAACATATTTTCAACTTTAAGGTGAAGGTGAGGTGAAGGTCACGTAACATCCCTTGGGATGGGGATGGGACACAGGTTTGGCAAGCAGCGTGAATACACAGGTCAGCACGACTGCAAGATGAAGAAGAACCCCTTGCATCAGCAGCCTCAGGCCACCACTGGAAGGCAATAGCAAGGTTGCAACCGCAGTTTCCCAAATTCCCTCCTCTTCATGTCTCAAGCCTTCAAAAGACTGATTAACAAATAAGAAGGCAGTGACAGCTTAAAGAAAAAAAAAACTAAAACATGAGAAGTGTGATATGCTTGCTATTCAAGGACTGTTTAGATTATGTGTATTCAAGGTAAAGCTTATCTAGTTTAAGATTCTGATTACAATAGAGGATGCTTAAGGAGTGTTTGGATAATAGTCAAAGCATCAGATAATGGACATTTCAGAGTGACAGATTTGTTAATGAAGGACATACATCCTCCTTCTGCATTAAGAAACGAGGGGTTGCCAAGAGAAACAAAGACCCTAGTGTCCTCAGATGAGGCATGCCCATAGGAGGACAAAATGAGGAGGGGGATTCTTCCCCAAACGACCCCCGAAGACCACCAGAGAGCCCTGTGCAGGCGTAGAAGACTCTGGGATGATTGCTCAAGAGAACACCACATCACGCTTGCTCAACATAATGAATATGCCATAGTTAGGTGGAACGTACGTATTAGATAGGCGTGGTGTTTTAACTAGAGTGTGTAAATATGGACTGAAAACCTCAGTAGGGGTGCTCCATTTGTGGAAATCTTCTACCTTGCACCTTGTGCAGAATAAAGCAAAGTCTCCTCTCTAAACATACTTTGTGTGTTTTGGGAGTTACTTTCTGATCAGGTAGCAATACTACCAAGTCTGTGTACAACAAGCCCCAGCAATGAAACATCTTGCCATTTCACCCTCCCATCTTCACTTCATGAAGTTTGCTTTAAGTCTTGACGTGTCTTTTTGCCTAGGTCCAACACACTGAACGCCATCCGGGGACAGTACGTGCCTCACACACCCACCTTTAGTACATTTTCCCTTCCCTCCTTTGCAATAGATCATAATTTACCTTTAGCCCTGCCATGGTTTCAGCCCAGCCGGTAACAAAGCACCACGCAGCTGCTCGCTCACCTCCTCCCGGCCATGGTGGGATGAGGAGAAAATATAAAGGCAGACTTGTGGGTCAAGACAAGGACAGGGAGGGATCACTCACCACTTATGGGCACAGGCAAAAGACAGGCTCAGCTTGGGGAAGAAACAAAATCAACTTAATTTACTAACAATCAAATCAGAACAAGGATATTAGGAAGTAAAGCCCAACCTGAGAGCAGCTTCCCCCCCGCCCCCCCGCCTCAGCCCCACTCCAGGTTCTCTCTCCCCAGGGGAGCAGGGGCCGGGGGCCGGGGTCGGTTCCTCACACCTTGTCTCTGCCGCTCCTTCCTCCTCAGGGGGAGGAGGACTCCGCGCTCGGCCCCCGCTCCGCCGTGGGCTCCTCTCTCCCCGGGCTGCAGGTGGGCCTCCGCTCCCCCGCTCCCCTCCGTGGCTGGGGGGGACAGCCTGCCGCCTCACCGCGGGCTGCGGGGGCACCCACCTCCTCCGCTCCTTCCTCACTCACCTCGGTATCTGCACGGGGGTTTCTCTCCCATCCCGATCCCCCTACTCACTGCAGGTTCCCCTTCCGAAATCCGCTCTCCCAGAGGTGTTACCGCCGTCGCTGAGGGGCTCGGCCTGGGCCAGCGGCGGGTCCGGCTTGGAGCCTGTGAGAAGCTTCTGGCGGCTTCTCACAGGAGCCGGCCCTGCGGCCCCTCTGCCGCTACCAAAACCCCACCACACGAACCCAAAACAAGCCCACAGCACGTTACTGTCCTCCCTGGTTGGACTATAGAAAAGTAGTAACACCAGAAATCACTGAAGGTAGAAGCTGCATCCAATAAATCATTGTGAAATTATTTTAAGCAAGCTTCTCTCTCTCCATATCCTGTTTCACTTTCTCGTTGTTTATAATCTAGCGTCCCAATTCTTACCTTAATGAAGATGGAAATAAGGAGCAGCACCTCCAAGTCAATAAATTCACAGCAGAATGAAAAAAGGAAGAATTAAGTCTTTATACTCTGCCATCTTGAAGTACATTTGAGCACCTGCTCTGTGTGCCAGTGATGGTCATCTAAACGTAGCTGAGATACTTCTGGCTTATTATCTTTTCTTTTTTTTCTGAAATCAGACTTGAAATTTCTCAACTTACAGCTAAGCAGATCTCCCAGACATCCTTCACTTAATGTGCTTCAGTTCATATCATGGAACTGTTTTGGAATGCATCAAATGGATTTCCTTCAGGTGAAACGAATGCAGAAACTCTGGTTGCAGAAACTTTGCAGCTCAGAAAGCCAACCATATCCTGGGCTGCATCAAAAGAAGCGTGACCAGCAGGTCGAGGGAGGTGATTCTTCCCCTCTACTCCGCTCTCGTGAGACCCCACCTGGAGTTCTGTGTCCAGCTCTGGGGCCCCCAACATGAGAAGGACATGGACCTGTTGGAGCAAGTCCAGAGGAGGCCATGAAGATCATCCAAGGGCTGGAGCACCTCTCCTATGAGGACAGGCTGAGAGAGTTGGGGTTGTTCAGCCCGGAGAAGAGAAGGCTCCAGGGACACC